>ML259236.1:9126-114693 GCA_005239495.1 Nicotiana undulata | reverse complement strand
GCTAGCCTAATTCCACGATAGGCGCCATCACGACCTGTTAGGATTTGGGGTCGTGACAGTAGCACATCCGGATCCTAGGCCAGTTGCAGAGGGTGACCAACAGAAGATGCTTGATAGATGGACCCGACTTCGCCCTCCAGTCTTCGGGGGTGAGAGGGGTGAGGATGCCCAGGATTTCATCGATAGGTGCAGGGACAGACTGCACAATATGAGGATATTAGAGTCACATGGGGTGGACTTCACCACCTTTCAGCTTGAGGGTAGAGCTCGCCGCTGGTGGCAGTCATATGTTCTTAGCAGGTCAGCGGATTCCCCTTATGTCACTTGGAGTCAGTTCACTCAGCTATTCTTGGACAGATACATTCCACCGTCCGAGAGAGAGGAGCTTCGGGGTCAGTTTGAGAGGTTAGAGCAGGGGCAGATGTCTGTGACGGATTATGAGGCAAGGTTTTCAGAGTTATCTCGCCATGCTCTTATGATATTGCCCACTGATGCCGAGAGGGTGCGGCGATTTATGGCTGGTTTACATCCGGGTATCAGGACCTCCATGGCCAGAGAGGTAGAGATGGGTACCCCATACCAGCTTGCAGTCGAGATAGCTCGACGGATTGAGGGTTACCGTACGAGGAGCAGGGAGCAGGGTCAGCCAGGTCAGCAGGACAAGAGGGCCAGGTTCACAGGTGACTTCAGGGGTGCTCCATCTAGGGGCAGAGGTCAGTTCGGAGGCGGCCTGTTTAGTAGGCCTTCATATTCAGCACCTCCACTACCTCCCTGGGGTGTTTTAGCGAGGCCTCAATTTAGTGCCATGCTAGAGCGCTCTTACCATCCACCAGCCATCCAGGGTGCACCCAGCGGTTACTCTAGCCGTCAGAGATCCTACGGTTCTTATTTCAGTGCCTTGTCAGATGATTCTTACCGCCCCCAGCTATTCAAGGTTCTTCTTCTTCGGGACAGCAGTCTAAGGCATCTAGAGGTTGTTTCGAGTGTGGGGCGCTGGACCATATGATCAGGCAGTGTCCCAGGTATCGGGGCAAGGCCGTGCAGCAGAATCACCAGCCTATGATTTTAGCACCAGCAGTTCGACCACCTAGGGGTAGGGGTCAGGTTGGCAGGGGCCGTCTTAGAGGGGGAGGCTAGTCAGGAGGGGGTCATTCAGATGCAGCTCGCCCTGGGGGAGCTCAGTCTTCAGGTTCTGCATCCAGATTCTATGCTATTCCGTCCAGATCAGACGCAGTGGACTCAGACGCCGTGATTACATGTATTATTTCAGTCTGTGGTAGGGAGGCTTCAATGTTATTTGATCCAGAGTCTACGTATTCATATATCTCAGCATTGTTTGCTCATTTTCTGGATGTTCCTCGTGAGACCTTGGGTTCTCTTTTGTATGTGTCCACTCCTCTAGGCGATTCTGTGGTGGTAGACCGGGTCTACCAATCTTGTGTGATTACCTTCTGTGGACTCAAGACTAGAGCCGGCCAGTTATTGCTTGATATGGTTGATTTCGAGGTTATTTTGGGCATGGATTGGCTATCTCCCTATCATGCCATGTTGGATTGCCATACTAAGACGGTTACGTTAGCCATGCCTGAGTCACCGAGGTTAGAATGAAGGGGTTCTTCAGTTAGTGCATTCAGCCGGGTCATTTCCTATATGAAGGCTCGGCACATGGTTGGGAAGGGTTGCTTAGCTTATCTTGCTTTTGTGTGGGACACCACCGCCGAGTCTCCTACCATTGATTCAGTGCCTGTTGTTCGAGAATTTTCGGATGTGTTCCCTTCATACCTTCCAGGCATGCCTCCAGATCAAGATATAGACTTTTGTATTGATTTCGCTCCAGTTACTCAGCCTATTTCCATTCCCCCTTATCGTATGGATCCTAAGGAGCTAAGGGAGTTGAAAGAGCAGCTTGAGGATTTGTTGGCCAAAGGGTTCATCAGGCCGAGTGTGTCGCCGTGGGGTGCTCCAGTCTTATTTGTGAAGAAGAAGGATGGGTCTATGCGGATGTGCATTGAGTACCGTCTGCTAAATAAGGTGACCATCAAGAATAAGTATCCTCTGCCGCGCATTGATGATTTGTTTGACCAGTTGCAGGGTGCTCGTGTGTTTTCTAAGATTGATCTGAGATCGGGTTATCAGCAGTTGAGGATTCGGGCTTCTGATGTTCCAAAGACGGCATTTCGCACCAGATATGGACATTATGAGTTCTTAGTGATGTCCTTTGGCTTGACCAATGCCCCAACAGCATTTATGGACTTGATGAATAAGGTGTTCAGGCCGTTTATCGGCTCCTTCGTTATTGTTTTCATTGACGATATACTGATCTACTCACGGAGCCTTGGTGAGCATGAGCAGCATTTGAGAGTCGTGCTTCAAACCTTGCGAGAGCAGAAGCTATATGCTAAGTTCTCCAAGTGCGAGTTCTGGTTGGAGTCTGTGGCATTTTTGGGGCACGTGGTGTCCGGTGAGGGTATCAAGGTTGATCCACAGAAGATTGAGGCAGTTAAGAGTTGGCCACGTCCTACTTCAGCTTCAGAGATCACGAGTTTTCTGGGTTTAGCAAGCTATTACCGTCGATTCGTGGAGGGATTATCCTCTATTTCAGCTCCACTGACTAGGTTAACTCAGAAGAATGCCCCATTTCGATGGTCAGACGATTGTGAGGCGAGCTTTCAGAAGCTCAAGGCAGCATTGACTTCAGCACCAGTTCTATCATTGCCTTTCGAGTTAGGGATGTATACGGTATATTGTGATGCTTCACGCGTTGGGTTGGGATGTGTGTTGATGCAAGATGGCAGGGTTATTGCTTATGTTTCACGGCAACTGAAGGTTCATGAGAAGAATTATCATGTACACGACTTAGAGTTGGCGGCGATTGTTCATGCTTTGAAGATTTGGCGGCACTACTTGTATGGTGTATCATGTGAGGTCTACACTGATCACTGCAGTTTGCAGTACTTGCTTAAGAAGAGGGACCTTAATTTGAGGCAGTGGAGGTGGCTTGAGTTGTTAAAGGACTATGATCTTACTATTTTGTACCACCCGGGCAAGGCGAATGTAGTAGCGGATTCTTTGAGCAGGAGAGCATCGAGTATGGGTAGTTTGGCCTACATTACAGCTGAGGAGAGACCTTTATCCCTTGACATTCAGTCCTTGGCAAACCTCTTGGTGAGATTGGACCTTTCAGAACATCGTCGAGTTTTAGCTCATGTGGTTGCTCAGTCTTCATTGTTGGGTGAGATTAAGGCTCGACAGTTTGATGATCCATGTCTGGCAGAGCTTCGGGATACGGTGGTCCAGGGTAAGGCCAATGAGGTTACCTTGGGCGAGGATGGTGTTTTGAGACTTCAGGGCCGATTGTGTGTTCCAGATATTGATGGCGTAAGGGAGAGGATTCTAGCTTAGGCGCACAGTTCTCGGTATTCTATTCATCCAGGAGCGACAAAGATGTATCGTGATTTGAAGCAGCATTACTGGTATAGGCAGATGAAGAAGGACATTTTTCAGTATATGGCCAGGTGTCTTAATTATCAGCAGGTTAAGTACGAGCACTAGAGGCCAGGGGGCTTGTTTCAGCAGATGCCCATTCCTCAGTGGAAATGGGAGCGCATCACTATGGACTTCGTGGTTGGGTTGCCTCGGACTTTGGGGAAGGTTGACGCGGTTTGGGTCATTGTGGATAGATTGACCAAATCGGCGCATTTCATTCCTGTGGCTACTACTTATACGATAGAGAGGCTGACTCAAATTTACATTCGAGAGATTGTCCGATTTCATGGTGTGCTGGCGTCTATTATATCGGATCGAGGTCCTCAGTTCACTTTGCACTTCTGGAGAGCTTTGCACAGCGAGATGGGTACTCAGATAGACCTCGGTTCAGCATTTCACCTAGAGACTGATGGCCAATCAAAGCGTACAGTTCAGATTTTGGAGGATATGCTCAGGGCTTGTGTGATTGACTTGGAAGGTCAGTGGGACCAGTTCCTACCATTGGCGGAGTTTGCATACAATAATAGTTATCAGTTCAGCATCGAGATGGCTCCATTTTAGGCTTTATATGGTCGGCGATGTCATTCTCCTATCGGGTGGTTTGAGCATGGCGAGGCCAAGTTATATGGCACATATTTGGTGAGAGATGCCTTGAAGAAGGTGAAGGTTATTCAGGAGAGGCTCCGCACAGCTCAGTCTAGACAGAAAAGCTACGCAGATTAGCGGGCACGTGATATAGCATCTATGGAGGGAGATAATGTTATGTTGAAGGTTTCTCCGATGAAGGGCGTCATGAGATTTGGGAAGAAGGGAAAGCTGAGTCCCAGGTTTATAGGACCTTTTGAGGTGTTGAGGCGTATCAGAGAGGTTGCCTATGAGCTTGATTTACCTACAGCCTTATCAGGAGTTCATCCAGTTTTTCACATATCCATTCTTCGGAGGTATCACACCGACTTCTCGCATGTGGTTGATTACAACACCATTCAGTTAGATGAGAAGTTGGGCTACGAGGAGGAGCCAGTTGCTATTATTGATAGGCAGGACCACCAGTTGAGGTCCAAGACCGTTTCTGCGGTTAAGGTCCAGTGGAGGGGCCAACCAGTCGATGAGGCGACCTGGGAGTCCGAGGAGGACATGCGGAGCAGGTATCCACAACTATTCAACACTTCAGGTACGATGCTACGTCCGTTCGAGGACGAACATTTGTTTTAGAGGGGGAGATTGTGATGACCCAAAAGGTCATCTTATGTAAATTTAATTATGACTGTGTTCCGAGGCCCTGAAAGCCTCCGTCAATCTCACCTCAATGTGTGTGCGCAGCCCGAACGCGTAGCCGGGAAGCCTTTATGTGGAAACTTGATAAAGAGTTGAATTTATGATAATTAATTGAATAAAGTTGACTTTGGTCAACATTTTTGGTAGACGGACCCGGATCCGTAATCTGACGGTCCCGAAAGGTCAATAAGAAAATATGGGACTTAAGCGTATGTCCGAAATCAAATTCCGAGGACCCAAGTCCGAGAAATGAATTTTTAAAGAGAATTATTTTCTGAAAATAATAAAGGCTTATGAAAATGAACCTTGATGTGAAACTTGTGCTGTCGGGCCCGTATTATGGTCCGGATCCCGGAACAGGTTCAATATGTGTTATTTAAGTTATCTATGAAATTTGGTAATAACCAGACTTGATTTGACGGGTTTCAGATCAAAATGGGAAATTTAGAGTTAGTGAAGTTTTGAGAATTTTCATAGAACTTGAAATTTGGTTTGGAATGTGATTTTATGCTACCGAGGTCCGAATGCAATTCCGAGAACGGGAATAGTTCCGTTATGTCATTTATGACTTGTCTGCAAAATTTGAAGTCATTCCGAGTAGTATAGACTCGTTCGGCGCATTGAAGTGAATTCTAGAATTTCTTAAGTTCTTAAGTTGATTCAATTTGGTTTTGGGGTTGAATTTTGAGTTTCGTTGTTGTTTTTCATGTTCCGGAAGTTCGAGCGAGTCCGTATCATGAATACAGACTTGTTGGTGTCTTTGAACGGGGTCCCGAGGGGCTCGGGTGAGTTTCGGACCCCTCGGAGTTAATTCCAAAACACCAGAATTTTTCTATCTGGTTTTCTTCAGTGCGTTTGCAGGCAATCAGCTGCGATCGCACAAGAGGTTGGACCTGGGGTGGGAAAATGACATGTGCGATCGCACAGGTCTATCCGTGTTCGCACAGGGTATGCCTTGACTGGGCCCTTTTTGGTTCTTCGCGATCACAACCATCACCCCCGCGATCGCACAAAACTGCCTACCCCCTGCCTGTTACTCTCTGCGATCGCCAGCCTTCAGCTGCGATCACACTATGCTTGTTGAGGGTCCTGGGAAATTGCCATGTGCGAACGCACTGGCCCAGCTGCGATCGCATAGTACAAGCAGCTGGGCAGTGTATTTTAATACGGGACCCAACCCATTTTTCCTCCATTGTCATCTTCCTCCTCAAAGGTTTTGAGAGCATTTCAAGAGGGTGTTCCACCATTGTCATCAAGGTAAGTTAATTCCTTAGTTTTCATGATTTTAACATCAATTCCTAATGAAATTCCCTTCTAATTATCCTAAAAATTCATAGAAATTGATAGAAATTTAGGGATTTTGGGAAATTATGAATTACTCATTTTTGCCATGAATTCTAGCAAGGACTTGCATAATTATGATCCTTAGACTCCGGGTAATTGATTCCTTCAAGAATTTTCGAAATCCGAACGTGTGGGCCCGGGGTCGAAATTCCAAAAACCTTCAAGAATGCCTAATTTTAGGAATTATTGTTAATTCTCCTTCTTGGAACTGAAATTGAATCAATTATACCATGTGTGGCTAGTTGTGAGCCGTCGAGAGTAGATTTCGGAGATTCGGGCGCATCCTTGATCCGAGGGGTGATATTGTCACGAGGAGAGTCTCCTTTCTAACCTTGTAAGAGGGAACTGTCCCCATAGGTATTCTATGTGTTGTATGTAATTGTTTTGGGGGCTACGTGCGTACCACGTGATGAGAGTCCGTACGTAGCGACTACATGTGTTATGTCCGGGTAGTTTAGGACCACAGCGTGCCTTGTATTCTGCCTTGAAATGACTTCTATGTTATAAATTCTTGCTTGATATATCATTGTTATCCCTGAGTATTTCATTGATTAAATATTTGGAAATATTTGATAAGTGAAGTAGACTTGATGTTTTGTGTGCGCATGTTGTCGCTTTGCCATTTACATCTCGCGAGCGATATGTAAATCTTCCTTCACTCTTAGGGAAGCGGGCCGTATGCCACGGCGGATTTTATTGTGCACTCTTGGTACTGGCCGGTCGATCCTCGACAGTGCACCAAGATTTAATTAAGAATGCACTCTTGGTACGGGCCGGTCGATCCCCGGCAGTGCATGGACGAAGTTACACTATGATATGATTACATTGATAGACGCACTCTTGGTACGGGCCGGTCGATACCTGATAGTGCGTATGCAGGATTATTGTTAAGCATGCACTCTTGGTACGGGCCGGTCGATCCCCGGCAGTGCATAGCTATTCTTCACTATGATATGATATGATTACATTGATAGACGCACTCTTGGTACGGGCCGGTCGATCCCCGGCAGTGCGTAGGCATGATTATTGGTAGGCATGCACTCTTGGTACGGACCGGTCGATCCCCGGCAGTGCATAGTTGTTCTTCCTTATGACTCCAGCTTGTTGCCTTATCCTTGTGTGCGCATGACTATTTGGTGTTGTTTCCTGATTTATGATTTAAGGCAGTATTGGGAAGAAGAGAAAGTGGAAATTGTCATTTGCTTTCAGTACTTACCTGAAAACCTTGTGTTTACTTCATTGTGATATATTGCTTACATGTCTACTGTTTTCCTTATATTCTGCTTTATGTTAACTGTTGGACCTTAGTGAGTATCGAGTCGACCTCTCGTCACTACTTCTTCGAGATTAGACGGGATACTCATTGGGTACATATTTATTTATGTACTCATGCTGCACTTTCTTTTCTTTTCTGTACTTGACCGTACAGGTCCGAAGGCTGGTACGTCTGATTATCAGGACGGTGCTAGATATTGATAGTGTGGTCATACTTCACGGTGAGCTGCTTTCCCGGCGACTTCCTAGCAGCACCCTGGAGTTTCTTTTGTTATATTCTCTGTCTATTTCATTCAGACTGAGACTTGGTGTATATTGTACTCATTATATAGTCACTAGTTGCCCGTGACACTCGTGACACTAGTTCCTGGCACACACGCAGTTTGTATTTTTGGGTTTGGGCTGTGTATCTATATATGTGCTTCGGTTTTGCCCGGTGCCTTCATATTTTTATGATGTTTATGTCGTATCATGCTAGCATTATGTTAATTGTTTAAAATTGGTAATTTCCGACATGTTTAGATCAGACGGGCAAGGGGATATCATCTAGTGTTTTCTATATTGGCTTGCATAACCTTGTTGTTGGGCGCCATCGCGACCCGAAGTAGGATTTTGGTCGTGACATAAACCAAGCGGGCCCGGGGTCGGGTTTTCACTTTTTTTAATAAAAAAGTTAGGAAAAATCATGTTTTTCAATAAAGTTAGTTCCTTTAGCATCAATTGATGATATTGTGTTAATTATGATTAGATACGAGCAAGTTAGAGGTGAATTCAAAAGGAAAAGCCATAATTGAGCAGTAAGTGTCACACCTCCTTTTTCACTACCCCGGATTAATGAAGGGTAATAAGGGAGTTTTTCCACTTTAAGTGACATTATTCGAATTTGGGATTTATTATTACTTCAGAGTCGCCACCCGGATTTTTGACGATGCTTCGGGACACCGTTTTGTTTTGAAAATCCCAAACCGAGGAAGTTTGACTTTGTTTTAAGTTGTCTGCGACCAGAAATCCGAGTAAGGAATTATGTTAACCCGGGAGGTGTTAGGCATTCCCGGGTTCCGTGGTTCTAGCACGGTCGCTTAACTATTAATATTTGGCCTAAATTGTCCGATTGTTTACGTGTTTTAGCCTATTGTGTGCTTAGCCTTTTTATTCTTAACACCGCTTTTGACATTTATGAAATTATCTTGAAAACAGTCACGAGGACATGCACTTGTCTTCTTTTGGACATATTACAATTACGCCGAATGAAATGCACCCGCAAATGTAATACGTGATTTTAATATAGTTTGAAGTTAAAGTCGGGGACATGAGTTATCGCACCCGAGTGTAGATTACGTAGTCAAGACTAATGACGGTTTTATAATGCCTGTTTGAGGCGATATTCGATTATTCTTTATGTTTTCTACTTTTGAAAGAGAGTTTTAGTTTTAGGATCAATTAGTACGTTTATGAATTTATCTTAAACAAGCCACGATGGCGTGAAATTGTTGTTTTTGAGCACATAGAAAACACGTCACATGAAATGCACCCGTGGTTGCTACATGCATTTTATTTGTTTGTAGTTGAGGGTCGGAGGCATGAGTTGCCACTCCCGAGTGTAGGTTATGGTAATTTTGGAATAATGTTCAACTCTTTATCAAATTTCAATCTAAAAGGCATGATTCTATATAGAAGGTATGTGAAGATTGTCTAAAATCGAGCTTACTAACCTAAAGGACAAGATTTTTGGGCTATGGCCATATTTTAGCCCAATTGTTATTTAACTCTTTGGCCAATCCTAATTGTGACTAATTTTGCAATAAGGGTAAAGCTTTTGGTTAATTTAACTACTTCATGATAGGTCAACAAACAGAGTTTTACCAAGACTTAAAACAATCCATATTTTAGTTTGACAAAAGTACGAATATGCTAACACAATACGCATCATTCATGGACATATGTTTTCACACGCCTATACAGATATCAAGACCCTTTTTTGGTCATTGATCTCGTTTATATTTGGTAAACTTTGAAACAAAATTTTATAACTTAAAGAGAGCGTGGTACACAGTTTCTACCAGTTTTCAATTTGCTAACTTAACAGTTTTTACCAATTTCCAGTAGCCTAAATACATCCCTTTTGAAATCAGGATTCACACGTATTAAGTTTTACCTACTTCAGACAGGCGACAGAATGTGAGATGAATCAAAAAATGTTTCGAGTTACTGTTTTTGTTAAAATAATTGATTTTGGAAATTCGGCAAATATTATGAAGAGACTTCGTAATGGATAATTCGAGTACAAATTCATGCTTTTGGTCTAATCATCTACTGTCATTAAGCTACTTCTTAGAGCAAATAACTTATAATTTTTAGGCCTGCCTACTCCCTTATGGCCCAATAGCCTAGGGAGCTAAACTTGATTAAAGCCCCAATGGGCTGTTTCATCAAGCTGGCTTGATTTTAATAAGGATTTCAAAAAAGGAATAAACATAAAACTGAAATATTGATTTAGAGTGTCCAACAGTCCATAATTACAAAATACAGAATTTACCCTATTACATTTCCATCTTTTACTATACATTTTCCTAATAAACGATAGATAAATAAAAATGATAAAGAAAATCTACTACTCCAGTGCGAGGCAACAACCTTCTGTATTTTCCTGTGTCTATTTTCTTAATCACCAAACGAGTAACTTTAACAAACACGTCCTAGGCATGTTGCAAGGCAAACATGACCATTATTGGGTCAGGTTTAGTCCTAATAATGCGACAATGTCAATTTTAAAGGACGGAACTTGCTTCTATGTACTCTTCTTGGAATGAATATGACCATAAAGAGGTCAGATTCAGCTCCAAGGATGCAAACCCATTAAACCTTTAATCATTCAATAGATTATGGCCTAAATTCATACAATGACTGGACTATTCTTATGCATTTCTTAAGATATGAATCTGACCATTTATGGGTCTAGATTCCTGTCTTAATACCTTTTGTAATGATAATCTAACTACTCTATAATTGTTTATGCATTATTATAGGGTGAACCTGACCATGAGAAGGGTCAGATTCACTCCCTAACAACAATCTTTTGTAACACTTGATTCATACTTGTATTATGACTTTGATTTTTAGGCATTTTAGAGGATGAATCAGACCATTCAAGGGTTCTGACTCCTCAACTCTAATGCCTTCTTTACTACATACTTTATACCTTTTAAAGAGTGATTTTCAACACCCTAAGCTACTGTTTGTGCACCATTAAAGGGGTGAATTTGACTATTAAAAGTCAGATTCATCTACGCTAGTGCCAATATTCTGACCTATCTAGAGACTTGCTTATTGCATCTCTTTATTGGCCAAAGAGACTCAATTGAAAAGCATATTTTCGCACTTTAATGGAAAGAATCTTACCATAGAGAAGGTCAGACTCAACATCCTAGTGAAGATTTTATACTAAAGGGATTACCCCAAACTAGTATCTAACAATACCCAATGCATTTTAACCAATTTGAGAGAAAACAGAATAACTCCAAGGATTTAGATATTACACACACAATATATATTCAGATTTCTTAACTAATGCTACTTCAAACTTATAGATCAAGAACAGAGAAGAAGATTCAGCTTAGCATGATCTCAAAAAACATAGCAAGAATGAAATATTTCAACATCAAGTCAACACAAGTTCTGAATCTAATAATTTCATTTAAAGTTCTTGGTTACATACCTCTTTTGAAGAGAAAATAACAAGGATCCTGACCAAATAAAGGTCAGTCAGGCAGTATAAAATAGCTAAGAGGAGAAAGATTCAGCATCAACAAAAGCAGATCAGCAACAAACCAGAACTGAACATCCCCAACAAGAAATCAAACCAGGAACTTCGAGTATAAGTACTTAAAGATCTCAGAATCGAGATATCAAGGAAGAACAAGAAGATGAGAATCAAAATGATACACTGATGGATTTTTTTGTTCAAAATAAGTAGCCAGATTTTTCTCTTTTTGTTTTTCTACGGATATTTTTTAAATTTGAAATTAACAGCAGCTATCTTTTTTTTGTGTGTGTGTGTCCAGATTTTCAGCAGTCAAAAAAGGGGTCCTCCCTATACTGAATATCCTAGTCTATATATAAGGAAATTTAGGGTAGCATCTTTAAAGGATATTCCTAATCCTATTAGGCTGAAATAGTACAAGTAAAACTGTCTAACCTTATCCTATTGGACAATTGTATCCCTTTCTAGAACATTCCTATCTGTTACAGCCTTTATCCTATTTTAAAGTTACTGTTTTACCCTTAAAAAAATTTGATTCTATGATTCTAGAAGTTTCTTGGGTTGTTACACCCAAGATTATTCAATTAAAAGTCCTAATTTACCCCTTAATGCCCTTGAAATTACTCTCTTAGTAATCAAGTATTAAGTTATTAGCTAAGCTGATTTTAATTAATAATCAATATCTAATGAAGTTAACTTAAGTTAACTATTAGGTTGAAGAACCTGAAATTGATTTGGAAATAACTTGAGAGTAGGCTTAGGTGAATTATTTTGGATTTAGGCTTAACTGTGATTAACTTAATTTGGAGAATTAGGCTTAATGTGATTAAAATCAATAATTAATCTTAGCCAAGTTGATTTTTAAAACCTATTGAGGTGAGTCACTTTTAGGAATTAAGTTAAGTCCTTAGACTTAGTTGCTAATTCTAGCTTAAGTAGCTGGTTGCAATTGACTTCTAATGGTGAGTCAATTAGGTTAGTAATTAACCTAGGTTATTAATTAATCGATTGAAACTAATGTTGAAACAAAAAATAAAAACAAAAAGAATACATAATAATCAGTATGGGCGCACCTATTTAACAAGCAGACCTAATAATTCAATCAAACAACAACATGTGATTTAACAAGGAAGTTCATGAACTCCTAAGCCAAATCAGTAATCAATCCCTAAATCAGGAGGCCTACCGATGTTTACAGTAACAATTAAGGAAAATGGGGGAAAAGGGGAAACAGTCTGGGCAAAGCATAAGGATCTTTAATCAGTGAACAATTTAGACAATAATGCACAGATTAGGCATGCATGCATATTCAGAACTAAACAGGCCAAGAAAGAAGATATCCACCATTCTCAAACCAACGACTTTACCCTAATCAGCTAAGTCAAATTTAATTTAGAGGGGTGGGGGAGGGGACAGTAGACAAGATGCGCTGAAAAAGATTAGGCATGCATGTATATACCTAATTAACACTCTTATAATTAACTAAAGCTAATTAACATCCTATAATTAATTAACACCCTAATTAACCATGTAATTAATTAATCTCAATTTAATTTAAACCAAACCTACTTAAATCTAAAAAAATATAATAATTAGTTCTAAACCTTATTTTATCTAATCATAAATTAATTAGGAATAAAATCATTAATTTTATACTCTTAATTAAATTCATGATTCATTGGATAAAAATAATTAATTCTAGTAATTAGTTGCTAAAACTACATTACTTTAAATAACCATTATTCGTCTATTATTTAATTCAGTTAATTTCAAATAGCAAATTCATAATTCTCTGGTAATAGTGATGCAATTTTAATAACTTTAAAAGATGAATTATAATCAATGCAAATGCAAACAATTCACAATTAATCACTAAAATTCAACAAAATTTGTAAGATTAATTTATTGTATTGAATTTGTAGGAGTACATGGTGGGTAAAAAATCACGTGTTCACAGTTGCCCCTCTTTGCTCGGAAACACGAAGAGCTTTCGGGAAAAGACGAAGTGAGCAACCATGAACGACTTTTATCCAATCGTATACTCCATTGTGAAGCGTTTTTGAAAAGTTTGACTGAACCTTGCTCTGGAGGTTGCCTACATATCCTTGGCTATAAAGGAATCAGGTCAGTGTAGTTCTGGAAGTCTTGGTAGCTGGGACTACCGGGTAACTGTGGTTTCACTATGGTTATTGTTGTTACTGCTGCTGATCTCCTTATTACACCAAAGTAACAAAACGGAAGACTAACTAAACCCATCAGCTGCTAAGTTACAAGATTCCTATCTAGGACTTGGTCTTGAGTCTCGACCATTTGCTGACTCTGACCTAAATCTTGATACTTTTTAGTCGCACGCGCTAGTTTTGTCTTATCACCTCAGATCAAAGTAGGATACACTGGACGGATGACTTCAATCTCGCCCTGAATAGTTCATATCTTTCCCGTTTCCTGCACTTTTGGATTCAATCCTCTCTTTCTTCTTTTTGTTTTATTATTCTGGATCGAAACTTCTTCTTTTGGTCGTCTCAAGTCCAATGTCCTAAAAAGTGATCTGCACAAAAATAAAAAACAAACGAACGAAATTTTCTGCCCCAGTTTTCACTAGGAAAATTTCGCGAGTTATTGTAATGAAATCTACACTACTTTATTATTGAAAGCGGTGAAAAACTGAGAGTAGTTCACCCGTAGTTGTTGTAGACTAGGGAGTGGATACCCTATATCTCAAAGCAAAACCAACTAGGGTTTGGAGACCCTATGTTGCAAAAAATAAAATCAACTAGGGATTGGAGACCCTATGTTGGAAAAGATCGACAGGTTATTTTGTCGTCAAGAAATGATCGCCGGGTTATGCCGGTGTCTAGGGGGAGGATCAACAGGTTATGCCGCTGTCAAGAAAGGGATCACCAGGGTATGCTGGTATCTGTAAAGGTCAACAGGTTATGCTTGTGTTTGGAAAGGTCAACAGGTTATGCTGTTGCCGGAAAAGAGATCATTGGGTTATGCCAATGTCAGGAAATGATCAACAAGTTATGCTGTTGTCAGGAAAATATCACCAGGTTATGCCGGTGTCTGGAAGGTCAACACGTTATGCTGGTGTCTAGAAAGGTCAACAGGTTATGCTGTTGCCGGAAATGAGATCACTAGGTTACGCCAATGTCAGGAAATGATCAACAGGTTATGCTGTTGTCAGGAAAAGATCACCAGGTTATGCCGGTGTCTGGAAGGTCAACAGGTTATGTTGTTTCCCTGTTGACCTAGGGAAAAGAGATTACTGGGTTATGCCGGTATCAGGAGATGATCAACAGGTTACGTTGTTGTCAGAAAGATCACCAGGTTATGCCGGTGTCTGGAAGGTCAACAGGTTATGTTGTTTCCCTGTTGACCTAGGGAAAAGAGATTACTGGGTTATGCCGGTATCAGGAGATGATCAACAGGTTACGTTGTTGTCAGAAAGATCACCAGGTTATGCCGGTGTTTGAAAGGGTCAACAGGTTATGCTGCTGCCTGGGGGAAAAGGAGATCACTGGGTTATGCCAGTGTCAGGAGATAATCAACAGATTATGTTGTTGTCAGAAAGATCGCCAGGTTATGCCAGTGTCTGGAAAGGTAAACAGGTTATGCTGTTGCCCGGGGGCAAAGGGATTACTGGATTATGCCAGTATCAAGAGATAATCAACATGTTATGCTTTTGTCAGAAAGATCACCAGGTTATGCCGGTGTCTGCTAGGGAGTGGGACCCTATGTTGGAAAAAATCATCAGGTTATGCCGGCATCAACTAGGGAGTGGAGACCCTATGTTGGCATCAACTAAGGAATGTAATATCTTATATTGGCATTGAGTTATGTCGGCATCAGGTTATGCAGTCATCAACTAGGGATTGGAGGCCCTATGTTGGCATCAACTAAAGACTGGGATATCCTAGGTTGGCATCGAGTTATGTCGGCATCAGGTTATGCTGGCATCACCTAGGGAATGGAGACCCTATGATGGCATCAACTAAGGAATGTAGTATCCTATGTTGGAAAAGGTGTAGCTAGGGATTGGAGGCCCTGTACTACTTTAGGTTTGAATTGTTTTCAACATCGTTTTTCTTCTTTTTATCCTTCTTATTTTCATTTTATTTTCATAGAATGAGTGAATGCGGGAAAGAATTTTTGGAGAAAACTTCCCCCCTCTCTTTTTTGGAGTCGGTGCTGCAGAGCTCCTTCTAGCCCTTGCGCCATTCTTTTGGTTGCACCTGCTTCTTGCAAGGTTGCTTTCGAGTTGCACCTGATTGAGATTTTCAAACAAAGAACAATTTGTTAGTTTGAAACGGTGGTTGGTTTTGCGGCCTTCATTATTTCAACTGTTTGATCTCGGCTCTTTTGACGAAGATCTCAACCGCTTGCTTGCTGGGGATTGGGTTTCGTTTCCAAGTCCGGGGATCTTGGCTTTCTAATTTTTTGTCGTGGTGAATGGCCACATGGGACCCAACATTTCAACTTTATTCTGCCTTTGTAGGCCTTTCACTTGTTTTTCTTTTGGATTTCTAGAGCATCGAGGGTAATTTTTGGCCCCTCGAATTCTGTTGTGATAGTTAGTCATGTGAGAATTAACCATTTCACTTCAATTTCTTTTATAGGCATTTCGATTTGATCTTCTCCTTTCCAGAGTTGTGTCTAAAGCAACGGCCGTTGCGTCCAGTCGTGATCGACTTGATGCCCCTGATGAGGTTCATCGCCCTTTGCCTGTTGGCTTGCGTCAAATGAGAACCCTGTAAATTAGTTTTGCCATCCTTTTTTTGTTTTACCTTAGAAACAGAGTTAGACTGAAAGGGATTGAAATAGAATAACAAAGAAACTGAGACGATGAATTTTGACAAGATATATCCCTTTCGGGGAAGAGGAGAAGGACTTATCTGGAGTGCACGCGGCTTTCAATGAACATGCCACGCGTCTTGGACTGGATGCCTGATCTATATAAACCATCTGACTCTCAGAAATTCGTCACGACATTTCACCCGAGGTTGAGAAACCTTGCCCCAGACCATGTCGATATTAGTGACCAAACATCCTCTTTTCGATTAGTAGTGCCCTTTTCGGGTTTTCACCAAACATCCTCTTTATGAGTTTTAACTAAAAAGACTCTCTCATTTTAATTTCTCTACTCACCGTCGCCTTATGGTGCCCGTGTGGGTTTTCACCGATAAGACTCTCTCATTTTAATTTTTCTCATTGATTGTATGAGGTACTGATAGATGTATCTTCCCATTCTGGCTTTTATTTGCCGATCGATCGGAAGGACTTGAATAGGATTTGGAGTAAAAGAATTTGTATTGAATTACAACCTTGGAACTTTCAGGCGAATCATTGCCGAATCTCAACACTTGCCCCAGCTTACTCTTGGGGAAATGTGGATTTTTATTTTGGTGTGACTGAACCCCAGGGAGAGGCTGTCTATGTATCCTTTCGGAATCAAGTCAGACATAGTTCAGGCAAACATTTTGTTTTGCTTTTGATTTTCTTTTGATTTTTCCTTTCTCTATTTTTGATTTTTCCTCCTTTTTTTTATTTTTCTTTTCTCTCTCTTTTTTTTCTTTTGATTTTTCTTCAAGTTCCAAGGAGGGTAGTCAAGGAAGAGTAACCAGCTCAAAGGGTTTACAAAAAATGATAGTGTTTGGGGTAACATGAATGAAAAGACTTTGTCATTTCGATCATCGGTATCGTCATCACGAAAAGGTCAAACATAATACCTTTTGACTGCATCCGCATTGACAGCCGTTTCGGGGTCATTTCCTTCGATGTCTCCCAAGTACAATGCTCCTTTTGGAAGCAATTTCCTTATGATGTATGGACCTTTCCAATTCGGGGCAAATTTTCCTTTTTCCTCTTCGTGGTGAGGGAGGATACGTCTTAAAACAAGTTTCCATACTTCAAAGTTCCTAGGCCGTACTTTCTTGTTGTAGACGCGGGCCATTCTTTGTTGGTACAACTGCCAGTGGAAAACTGCGGCCATCCTTTTCTCGTCAATCAGAGTTAATTGCTCTAATAAGGTTTCGACCCATTCATCATCCTCAATTTCTGCTTCGACAATAATCCGAAGGGAGGGAATTTCAACTTTTGCGGGTATTACTACTTCAGTGCCATAAACCAATGGATAAGGTGTGGCTCCAACCGACGTGCGCACTGTCGTGCGATATCCCAGTAATGTGAAAGGCAATTTCTCATGCCATTGCCTGGAAGTTTGAATCATTTTCCTGAGGATTTTCTTAATATTTTTGTTTGCTGCTTCAACGACGCCATTGGCTTTGGGCCGGTAAGGGGTGGAGTTGCGGTGTGTGATTTGGAACTGTTCACATACATCCCTCATCAAGTTACTATTTAGATTTCCACATTGTCGGTAATGATAGTCTTTGGGATACCAAAACGACAGATGATATTAGAGTGCACGAAATCCACCATTGCTTTCTTAGTGACATCTTTGAATGTGAGTGCCTCGACCCATTTTGTGAAATAGTCGATAGCGACCAAAATACATATGTGCCCATTTGAGGCCTTTGGCTCGATCGGCCTGATGACATCCATTCCCTAGGCAACAAACGGCTAGGGTGCTGACATAGGATGCAATTCCTATGGTAGTGCATTAATCAAATCGCTGTGTATTTGACACTTATGGCATTTTCGGACAAAGCTGAAACAATCTTTCTCCATGGTCATCCAATAATACCCAGCCTGCAAGATTTTCTTTGCGAGGATGTACCCGTTCATGTGGGGACCGCATACTCCTGAATGCACCTCGTTCATAATCTTTTCAGCTTCCTTGGTATCTACACACCTTAATAGATTCAGATTAGGAGTCCTCTTATATAGTACTTCCCCACTTAGGAAGAAACTGTTGGCGAGTCTTCGGATGGTTCTCTTTTGGTCCCCATTGGCCTGCTCTGGATCTTCTTTTGTTTTTAAGAATCTTTTGATATCATGATACCAAGGTTGGACATTGGGCTCTACTTCGACCGTGTTGCAATAACCATGCCTTTCCTTGATTTGAATTTCCAACGGGTCGATGTGAACATTACCCGGATATGGCAGCATTGCAGCTAGGGTAGCCAGCGCATCGGCCAACTCGTTGTGGCATCGAGGAATATATCTGAACTCGACAACTTTGAATCGTTTGCTAAGATCTTCCACATGTTGTCTGTATGGAAGGAGCTTGACATCTCGAGTCTCCCACTCTCCCTGAGCCTGTTTGATGATCAAATCTGAATCCCCCATGATCAATAACTCATCTACATCCATGTCAATGGCCATGTTCATACCCATTAAACAAGCTTCATATTCGGCAGTATTGTTTGTACAGAAGAACCGTAGGCGGGCAATGGCGTGATAGTGCTATCCCATAGGTGAAATCAAGATTGCCCCAATCCCAACATCTTTTGCATTTACAACTCCGTCAAAGAACATTTTCCAAGTGCTGGCATCCTCAGAAGTTATTTCGACTGAATTTACCTCCTCGTCTGTGAAGTAAGTACTTAGAGGTTGGTAGTCGTCATCGACAAGATTTTCTGCCAAGTGATCTGCCAAGGCCTGGGGTTTCATTGTCGTGCGAGTGACATAGACTATGCCAAATTCGGTGAGAAAAATATGCCACTTTGCTAATCTTTCGGTGGGCATTGGCTTTTGGAATATGTACTTCAATGGATCCAACCTAGTGGTGAGGTAGGTGCTATAAGCCAACAAATAATGCCGGAGCTTCTGAGCGACCCAAGTTAGAGTGTAGCAAGTTCTTTCCAACAACGTATACTTGGCTTCGTAGCTCGTGAACTTCTTGCTCAAGTAATATATGGCATGTTCTTTCTTCCCGGTTGCGTCATGTTGCTCGAGAATGCACCCAAAGGAATTTTCTAACAACGTCAGGTATAAGAACAAAGGTCTTCCTGGTTCTGGTGGGACTAGCACCGGTGGGTTCGACATATATTCTTTGATCATGTTGAAAGCGTTCTGGAATTCGTCTGTCTATTTGATGGCTGCATCTTTCTTCAACAGCTTGAATATAGGCTCACAAATGGGTGTCAACTGAGCGATGAATCTGCCGATGTAATTCAACCTACCCAGCAGACTCATGACCTTTTTCTTGGTTCTTGGAGGCGGGAGATCCCGAATAGATTTTATCTTTGTCGGGTCCAGCTCGATGCCCCGTCGACTAACTATAAACCCCAGTAATTTCCCAGATGGAACACCGAAAGCACACTTGGCCGGGTTTAATTTCAGATCATACTTACGCTGGCGTTCGAAGAATTTCCTCAAATGCTGCACATGGTCATCTTGCGTCCTGTATTTAATAATCACATCATCCACGTATACCTCAATCTCCTGATTCATCATGTCGTGGAAAATGGCAGTCATGGCCCTCATATATGTTGCCCCAGTGTTCTTTAGACCGAACAGCATGACTCGGTAACAATAGGTGTCCCAGGGTGTAGAGAAGGATGTCTTTTCTGCATCTTCTTCGTCCATCAATACCTGGTGGTATCCAACATAGCAATCCACGAAAGACTGTACCTCATGTTTGGCACAATTGTCAACCAGGATATGTATGTTTGGCAGTGGGAAGTTATCTTTGGGGCTCGCTTTATTCAAATCTCAGTAGTCGACACATACTCTAATCGTTCCGTCCTTCTTAGGTACTGGAACCACATTGGCCAGCCAGGTGGTGTATTGGACCACTTGGATCACTCCAGCTTTAATTGTTTAGTGACCTCTTCTTTGATTTTGTCGCTCATATCTGTTTTAAATTTCCTCTGTTTTGTTGGATGGGTGGATAACCGGGATAGGTCAGCAATTTATGTACCACCAAGTCTACACTTAGTCCGGGCATGTCGTCATAGGACCAAGCAAACACGTCTTCAAATAACAGTTGAATCAAAGCGTCCCTAGTTCTTTCATCCGTGTGGATGCTTATCATGGTTTCTCGAACCTCTTCTGCATTACCCAAGTTGACGGGTTCTTCATATAGGAAATGAACCGACTGAATGCACTAACTGAAGAACCCCTCCATTCTAACCTCGACGACTCAGGCATGGAAAATGTAACTGTCTTCGCATGGCAATCCAACACAACATGATTAGGAGATAGCCAATCCATGCCCAAAATAACCTCGAAATCAACCATATCGAGCAATAACAGGTCGGCTCTAGTCTCAAGCCCACATAAGGTAATCACACAAGATCAGTAGACCCGATCTACCACCACAGAATCGCCCACAGGAGTGGACACATACAAAGGAGAACCCAAGGACTCACGAGGAACACCTAGAAAATGAGCAAATAATGCGGAAACATATGAGTATGTAGACCCTGGATCAAATAACACTGAAGCCTCCCTACCACAGACTGAAATAATACCTGTAATCACGGCGTCTGAGGCCACTGCGTCTGATTTGATCGGAATAACATAGAATTTGGCTGTAGCACCTGAAGACTGAGCTCTCCCAGAACGAGTTGGAGCTGACTGACCCCCTCCTGACTAGCCTCCCCCTCTAGGATGGCCCCTGCCAACTGACCCCCACCCCTAGGTGGTCGAACTGCTGGTGCTGAAATCATAGGCTGGTGACTCTGCTGCACGGCCTTGACCCGATAGTGGGGGAAATCCCTCCTCACGTGGCCTAAGTCCCCACACTTGTAGCATCTCAAATGTGACATATCCTGCTGTCCTGTAAAGCAAGAGTCCCAAATGGCCGGAGTGCGATGAGAATCATCTAACACAGCACTGAAATAGGAACCGGAGGATCTCTAATGGCTGGAGTAACCACTGGATGAACTGTGGATGGTTGGAGGACGGTAGGGACGCTCTGGCAGTGCACTGAACTGAGGCCTCGCTGGAACACCCCTGGAAGGTAGTGGAGGTGATCTATATGAAGGCCTACTGAACTGACCACCTCCGAACGAACCCCTGCCCCTAGCTGGAGAGCCCCTGAAGTCACTTGAGAATCTGGCCCTCTTGTCCTGCTGACCCTGCAAACTCTGCTCCCTGCTCCTCAGTCGGTATCCCTCAATCTGTCGAGCTATCTCGACTACAAGATGATACGGGGTACCCATCTTTACCTCTCTGGCTATAGAGGTCCTGATACCTGGATGTAAGCCTGCCACGAACCGCCGCACCCTCTCGGCATCAGTGGGCAATATCATGAGAGCATGGCGGGATAACTCTAAAAACCTCACCTCATAATCCGTCACGGACATTTTTCCCTGCTCTAACCGCTCAAACTGACCTCGAAGCTCCTCCCTCTCAGACGGCGGAATGTATCTATCTAGAAATAGCTGAGTAAACTGACTCCACGTGACAGGAGAAGAATGCGCTGGCCTGCTAAGAACATATGACTGCCATCAGCGGCGAGCTCGATCCTCAAGCTGAAATGTAGTGAAGTCTACCCCATGCGACTCCAATATCCTCATGTTGTGCAGTCTGTCCCTGCACCTGTCAATGAAATCCTGGGCATCCTCGCCCCGTTCACCCTCGAAGACTGGAGGGCGAAGTCGGGTCCATCTATCTAGCATCTTCTGCTCGTCGCCCTCTAAAATTGGCCTGGGATCAGGCTGGGCTACTATAGGCTGAACTCCACCCACAGGCGGTGTACCCGGAGTATGATGTGCTGCTGCTTGTCCGGTGGCTTGAGCGGTAGGGGTATGAACTCCCCCTCCCGCCTGGGAAGTGGCAGGATCTGTTGGAAGTACGCCTGCCTGAGACATGGTGTCCATGAATCTCAACATGCGGCCCATGACCTCCTGGAAGCCTGGCGCCGTCATAAAGTCCGCTGGAGCAGGAGCAACAGGAGGCAACTCATCCCTCTCCTTGATAATAGGATCCTCAAGTGGTGCAACTGGTACAACTCTGGGACGCCCTCGTCCCCTGCCTCGAGAAGGTTCCCTACCCCTGCCCCTACCACGGCCTCGAGCGACGGGGGTAGTAGTCTCTCCCGGATCAGGAACATGAGAAGCACGCGTCCTCACCATTTGTGAGAGAGTAGAAGATCAAATTTGAGTACATCATCGGTTGCACGATAAGATATGAACAAAGAGGAGTTTCTTACCACCCTATAGCCTCTTGAAGATAAGTACAGACGTCTCCGTACCGATCCGCAAGACTCTACTGGGTCTGCCCGTGACTCGTGAGAGTACGTGAACCTAAGGCTCTGATAACACGTTGTCACGACCCAAATCCTAATTTAGGTCGCGATGGCGCCCAACAGTGGGGTTAAGCAAGACAATATGAATTACACTAGGTGGTACCCTTCCCATTTGACTAAACAAGTCAATATTTACCTGTTTAAGACAATTAAACACGATGTAGCTTGATATGAAAATAACATCAGAACAATACAAGGCCAAAATAAAGCATATGTATGAATATACAGCCCAAAACCCAAAATATACACTATGTGTGCCAGGAACTAGTGTCATGAGTGTCACGGGAAACTATCTCAGTATACAAGGATAATATATATACAAGTCCACAGTCTGAATGAAATAGATGGGAAAATGAAAAAAGGAAACTTCAAAGTGCTGCTAGGAGGTTGCCAGGAAGAGTAGCTCACCGTGAAGTCTAATCAGCGCAAGTTAGTATCTAGCACCGACCTGATAATCAGATGTACCAGCCACCAGACCTGTACAATCAAGTACAGATGAAGAAGAAGAAGTGCAGCATGAGTACATAAATAAATATGTACCCAGTGAGTATTTCGTCTAAACTCGAAGGAGTGGTGATGAGAGGTCGACTAGTTACTCACTAAAGTCCAGCAATATAATATAAGAAGAGATATGGCTAAAGCAGTAGGCATGTGAAGCAGAAATCAACAAGTACACAAGAAAATAATGTAATCCAAGTAACAACTGAAATTGAACTGCAAGTGCCAATCCTCCGTTTTCACACTACCTGTCAATCCCCCTATATGTGACTCAGACTCAAGTGATAATACAATACCAGAACAAGACAACCGGCCGGAGTCATAAGGGTGGTCATAAGGACTGAGGTCATAAGCTAACCCACGATCACGAATCATACCTGCGACTCGCGTGCTGATTCAATAGTAATAAGCTGACCCACGATCGCGCATCTAATCTGCGACTCGTGTGCTGACTCGATAATGATAAGCTACCCATGATCGTGCATCATGACTGCGACTCGTGTGCTGACTCGATAATAATAATATATAAGCTGACCCACGATCGCGCCTCCAGTCTGCGACTCGTGTGCTGACTCGATAATGATAAGCTACCCACAATCGTGCATCATGCCTGCGACTCGTGTGCTGACTCGATAATAATAATATATAATCTGACCCACGATCGCGCATCTAGTCTGCGACTCGTGTGCTGACTCGATAATAATAATATATAAGCTGACCCACGATCGCGCCTCCAGTCTGCGACTCGTCTGCTGACTCAATAATAAGTGCATATACATATATATAGGTACATATGTGTACCGACTTAACCTCAACAGGACTGTGCCAATACCACTGTAGCCAACTGGTATTGAAATCATAATATTTCACCTTTCCATGTCATCTCAACAACAATCATAACTTACAATACATACAAGGTACAAATAAGGCACATAGAGGCATGCTCGTGAGTCCTAAAGCTACCCGACATAGCAATATATTCGTCACGTACGGACTCTCGTCACTTGGTACGTACGCAGCCCCCCACAACATGTATACACAACCAATAAGGAACCTATGGGGACATTTCCCCCTTACGAGGTTGGAAAGGAGACTCACCTCATGACGAAATCACCCCTCGAATCAAGGATGCGCCCGAAATCTCTGGAATCTTCCCTCGACGGCTCGCAACTAGCCAAAATATAGCGTAATTGAATCAATTCAAGTTCAAAGAAGAAGAATTAACCAATAAACCCAATATTAGGCATTCTTGAAAGATTTTGGAATTTCGACCATGTGCCCACACGTTCAGATTTCGAGAATTCTCGAAGGAATCACTTACCCGAAGCCTAAGGATCATAATTATGTGATTTATACTTCAATTCATAACAAGAATTGGATAGTTCACTGAATTCCCAAAAATCCCATTTACTACTCAAAACCTAGATTTTTCTAAGATTTAGTAGTTAATTCCCTTGACAATTTATGAATTAAATTAGTAAAATAGAGTGAAATTACTTACCTCTACTGGAAGTGGGTCGAGGAATGATTTTCTCAAGCTCTTAGAACCCTTCAATGGAGGTTGGAATGAGTGTAAATGAAGAAAACCCGAGTTTTGACACTTAAATACAGGCTGCCTATAGGGGTTTCCGCACCTGCGACCCTGGGACCGCACCTGCGACCCTGGGACCGCACCTGCGAGGAAATGGCCTCACCTATGGAAAATGTCCGGGGGAGCTGGGTTCGCACCTGCGGAATTGGGGGCCGCACCTGCGGAAAAGGAACCACACCTGCGAGGCTGGGACCACAGGAGCAGTCCCGCACCTACGGCTGGGTAACCGCACCTGTGGTCACACCAGCAACAGTTGCACCAGCAGTTGTTCTAGATGGTTTTTATCCCCGTTGGGTGTCCGGAAGGCACCTGCGCCCACCCGAGCCCCCGCCTAAATATACCAAAAATTCCCAAATCATTATACGGACTTGCTCGATCCCACGTAACACTCAAAACAACGCTAAAACTCAAAATCACATCTCAAAACACCTGAATTCATAACTTAAGACTTTCAACTCTAGATTTCTATAACAATGCGCCGAACCGACCTATACAACTTGGAATGACTTCAAATTTTGCAGACAAGTTATAAATGACATATCGGAGCTATTCCCGGTCCCGAAATTCTTTTCTGACCTCGATAGCATAAAATCACGTCCCAAAAAAAATTTCAAACATCAAGAAATCCTGATTTCCATTTCGAGCGTCGAAATGCTCTCGGGTCATCAAAAACCCGAGCCGAACATACGCCCAAGTCTGAAATCAACATACAAAGCTACTGGAGCTGTCAGAACTCGATTCCGAGGTCTTTTGTTCAAAATGTTGACCGAAGTCAAACTTGGCCAAATATGCCAACCTTAAGGAACCAAGTGTTCCTAAATCACTCGAACCATTCCCGAATCCCGAACCACCCGTCCCCGCAAGTCATAAAGCACGAATAGCCGCTATGGAAGTTTTCATTTAAGGGAATGGGATCCTAATATGCAAAACGACCGGACGGGTCGTTACAACGGGATTTTGCCATTTTTTACCATATTTTCTCCTCCATTGGCTATTTTGAGAGCTTTCAAGAGGGTATTCGGCCTAGCTACTAAGAGGTAAGTAATTTCCATTTAAATGTTGGTTTATTACATCAATAGATTAACATCTAATTATTGTAAATCAAAGGGGCTAGAGTGAAGACCTAGGGTTGATGAACTTTAGGGAATTTCACCACTTTTCTACCATGAAATCATACTAAAATTATATATTATTGATCCTTAGGCTATGGGTGAGTGTTATATTCGAAAAATTCCGGAATTCGAGCATGTGGGCCCGGGGGTGTATCTTGGAATTTCTTCAAGAATAGTGAATTTTCTAAATAAGTAGGAGAATTTCCATACTTTGAGCATGCATTGACATATTTATATACCATTTGACTAGTTTCGAGTCCTCATGTGTAAAGTTCGAAGTTCCGGGCGCGCTCTTGACTGGGAAGTAGATTCTACGCGAGGTGACTTTCCTTTCCAACCTTGTAAGAGGGAATTGTCCCCATAGGTAAATTTAACGAATGAATTGTCCTTATTTGCGGGGGCTACGTACGCGCAAAGTGACGAGAGCCTGTGCGTAGCTACTACTCTGTTGTGTCATGTAGAATTTAGGATTTCACAAGCATGCCTTTATGTTCCTTACCTGTATCTTTACATGTGTTTCTGGTTTCTTATTATCCTTGAAATTGACATGAGAATTTAGGAAGCAATGTGTAAATTTAAGTGCCTAAATTTCTGAATTTAAGAATAATCCATGATAAATTCCTGAATTTCCTAACAGATTCTGTGTATGTCTACGAGCACCCGTGTCGTATGTATGATTTGCGAGCGGGGTAGCCCTATATTTATGTCAACCGCGTCGCATGATCGATTCACGAGCGGGGTAATGGATACATTCATAGTTCGTGCCGCTCGACCCTCGGCAGTGCACATTTATTTTTCGTGTCCCTTCGGCCGTACGCTTCGGCATATTATGTGCTATGTATTTGAGTGAGAGTCTTGTTATTATTAAATAAATTATCCCACGTGTAAGGGGAAGTTGAGACTTTTGTGGTGATTATTGTTTGACTAACGAGAATAAATTGCAGTGTTATATAATTGATACTTCATGCCCTAGTGATTTTCATGACTACTTTTTCTGTCTAGCCTTACTTATCCATGTTATCGGTTATTGACCTTAGTAAATATTACGTCTACCTCTCGTCTCTACTTTTTCGAGTAACTGGGTACATATTTGTTTATATGTACTAATGCTACACTTCTGTACTTAATTGTACAGGTTCTGAGGCTGTTGCACCTGGTCATATTCTGGTGTCCGTCAGTGAGAGATCCATCAGGATTAGACTACACGGTGAGCTTCTCTTCCTGGCGTTCCTCAGCAGCTCTGTGGAGTTTCTATTATCTTTTAGGGATAATTCTGTCTACCCCTTTCAGACAGTTGTACATTCATTTTGTCTATTTGTATATTCCGCTAGTCGCCTGTGGACTTGTGACACTAGGTCTTGGCACGCGTAGTTGACTCGCTAGTATTTTGCTACTCTATTTATGCTGGCAAACGATTTTTGAGTTACTTTAAATCAACTTGCTTCACTTCCTCACTTTCATTAAAGGAATTCTTAAATTAAAACTGGATAAGTATTTGAACATCTCATTTAATTTAAGAACTTTCGTTAGTAACTAGTGTTGGCTTGCCTGACTCCGGTGTTGGGCGCCATCACGACTTGAATAGGAATTTGGGTCGTGACAGATAATGAAAGCCAAAATATAACAGTTATACAAGCTCGAATTTTTGAACCTTGAACCAGAGATTTTGGGTTCGTTCCCCAGCAGAGTCGCCAAAGTTGTCACACCTCCTTTTTCGCTACCCCGGATTAATGAAGGGTAATAAGGGAGTTTTTCCACTATAAGTGACATTATTCGAATTTGGGATTTATTATTACTTCAGAGTCTCCACCCGGATTTTTGACGATGCTCCGGGACACCGTTTTGTTTTGAAAATCCCAAACCAAGGAAGTTTGACTCTGTTTTAAGTTATTTGCGACCAGAAATCCGAGTAAGGAATTCTGTTAACCCGGGAGAAGGTGTTAGGCATTACCGAGTTCCGTGGTTCTAGCACGATCGCTTATATATTAATATTTGGCCTAAATTGTCTGATTGTTTACATGTTTTAGCCTATTGTGTGCTTAGCCTTTTTATTCTTCAAACCGCACCCGAGTGTAGATTACATAGTCAAGACTAATGACTGTTTTATAATGCCTATTTGAGGCGATATTCGATTATTCTTTATGTTTTCTACCTTTGAAAGAGCGTTTTAGTTTTAATATCAATTAGGACGTTTATTAATTTATCTTAAACAAGTCACGATGGGGTGCACTTGTTGTTTTTGAGCACATGGCAAACACGTCACATGAAATGCACCCGTGGTTGCTACATGCGTTTTATTTGTTTGTAGTTGAGGTTCGGGGGCATGAGTTGCCACTCCCGAGTGTAGGTTATGGTAATTTTGGAATAATGTTCAACTCTTTATAAAATTTCAATCTAAAAGGCATGATTCTATCAAGAAGGTATGTGAAGATTGTCTAAAATCGAGCTTACTAACCTAAAGGACAAGATTTTTTGGCTATGGCCATATTTTAGCCCAATTTTTATTTAACTCTTTGGACAATCCTAATTGTGACTAATTTTGCAATAAGGGTGAAGCTTTTGGTTAATTTAACTACTTCATGATAGGTCAACAAATAGAGTTTCACCAAGACTTAAAACAATCCATATTTTAGTTTGACAAAAGTATGAATATGCTAACACAATACGCATCATTCATGGACATATGTTTGCACACGCTTATACAGACATGCAAGACCCTTTTTTGGTCATTGATCTCGTTTATATTTGGTAAACTTTGAAATAGAATTTTATAACTTAAAGAGAGAACGGTACAAACAGTTTCTACCAGTTTTCAATTTGCTAACTTAACGGTTTTTACCAATTTCCAGTAGCCTAAATACATCCCTTTTGAAATCAGGATTCACACAGATTAAGTTTTACCTACTTTAGACAGGTGACAGAATGTGAGATGAATCAAAAAATGTTTCGAGTTACTATTTTTGTTAAAATAATTGATTCTGGAAATTCAGCAAATATTATGAAGAGACTTCGTAATGGATAATTCGAGTACAAATTCATGCTTTTGGTCTAATTATCTACTGTCATTAAGCTACTTCTTAGAGAAAATAACTTTTAATTTTTAGGCCTACCTACTCCCTTATGGCCCAATAGCCTAGGGAGCTAAACTTGATTAAAGCCCCAATGTGCTGTTTCATCAAGCTGACCTGATTTTAATGGGGATTTCAAAAAGGGAGTAAACATAAAACTGAAATATTAATTTAGAGTGTCCAAAAATCCATAATTACAAAATACAGAATTTACCCTATTACATTTCCATCTTTTACATTTTCCTAATAAACGATAGATAAATAAAAATGATAAAGAAAATCTGCTACTCCAGTGCGAGCCAACAACCTTCTGTATTTTCCGGCGTCTATTTTCTTAATCACCAAACGAGTAACTTTAACAAACACGTCCTAGGCATGGTAAGGCAAACATGACCATTATTGGGCCAGGTTTAGTCCTAATCATGCGACAGTGTCAATTTTAAAGGACGGAACCTGCTTCTATGTACTCTTCTTGGAATGAATATGACCATAAAGAGGTCAGATTCAGCTCCAAGGATGCAAACCCATCAAACCTTTAATCATTCAATAGATTATGGCCTAAATTCATACAATGACTAGACTCTTCTTATGCATTTCTTAAGATATGAATCTGACCATTTATGGGTCTAGATTCCTGTCTTAATACCTTTTGTAATGATAATCTAACTACTCTATAATTGTTTATGCATTATTATAGGGTGAACCTGACCATGAGAAGGGTTAGATTCACTCCCTAACAACAATCTTTTGTAACACTAGATTCATACTTGTATTATGACTTTGATTTTTAGGCATTTTAGATGATGAATCAGACCATTCAAGGGTTCTGACTCCTCAACTCTAATGCCTTCTTTACTACATACTTTATACCTTTTAAAGAGTGATTTTCAACACCATAAGCTACTGTTTGTGCACCATTAAAGGGGTGAATTTGACTATTAAAAGTCAGATTCATCTACGCTAGTGCCAATATTCTGACCTATCTAGAGACTTGCTTATTGCATCTCTTTATTGGCCAAATAGACTCAATTGAAAAGCATATTTCCACACTTTTATGGAAAGAATCTGACCATAGAGAAGGTCAGACTCAACATCCTAGTGAAGATTTTATACTAAAGGGATTACCCAAAACTAGTATCTAACAATACTCAATGCATTTTAACCAATTTGAGAGAAAACAGAATAACTCCAAGGATTTAGATATTACACACACAATATATATTCAGATTTCTTAACTAATGCTACTTCAAACTAATAGATCAAGAACAGAGAAGAAGATTCAGCTTAACATGATCTTAAAAAACATAGCAAGAATGAAATATTTCAACATCAAGTCAACACAAGTTCTGAATATAATAATTTCATTTAAAGTTCTTGGTTACATACCTCTTTTGAAGAGAAAATAACAAGGATCCTGACCAAATAAAGGTCAGACAGGCAGTAAAAAATAGTTAAGAGGAAAAAGATTCAGCAACAACAAAAGCAGATCAGCAACAAAAGCAGATTAGCAACAAACTAGAACTAAACAGCCCCAGCAAGAAATCAAACCAGGAACTTCGACTATAAGTACTTAAAGCTCTCAGAATCAGGATATCAAGGAAGAACAAGAAGCTGAGAATCAAAATGATACACTGATCGATTTTTTTGTTCAAAATAAGTAGCCATGTTTTTCTCTTTTTGTTTTTCTACGGATATTTTTGAAATTTGTTTTTAGCAGCAGCAACTATCTTTTTTTTTTGTCTGTCCAGATTTTCAGCAGTCAAAAAAAGGGTCCTCCCTATGCTTAATATCCTAGTCTATACATAGGGAAATTTAAGGTAGCATCTTTAAAGGATATTCCTAATCCTATTAGGCTTAAATAGTACAGGTACAACTGTCTAACCTTATCCTATTGGACAATTGTACCCCTTTCTAGAACATTCCTATCAGTTACAACCCTTATCCCATTTTAAAGTTACTGTTTTACCCTTAAAAAATCTGATTCTATGATTCTAGAAGTTTCTTGGGTTGTTACACCCAAGATTCTTCAATTGAAAGTACTAATTTACCCCTTAATGCCCTTGAAATTACTCTCTTAGTACTCAAGTATTAGATTATTAGCTAAGCTGATTTTAATTAATAATCAATATCTAATGAAGTTAACTTAAGTTTACTATTAGGTTGAAGAACCTGAAATTGATTTGGAAATAACTTGAGAGTAGGCTTAGGTGAATTATTTTGGATTTAGGCTTAACTGTGATTAACTTAATTTGGAGAATTAGGCTTAATGTGATTAAAATCAATAATTAATCTTAGCCAAGTTGATTTTTAAAACCTATTGAGGTGAGTCACTTTTAGGAATTAAGTTAAGTCCTTAGACTTAATTGCTAATTTGAGCTTAAGTAGCCGGATGCAATTGACTTCTAATGATGCGTCAATTAGGTTAGTAATTAACCTAGGTTATTAATTAATCGATTGAAACTAAGGTTAAAACAAAAAATAAAAACAGAAAGACTACATGATAATCAGTATGGGCGCACCTATTCAACAAGCAGACCTAATAATTCAATCAAACAACATCATGTGATTTAACAAGGAAGTTCATGAACTCCTAAGACAAATCAGTAATCAATCCCTAAACCAGGAGGCCTATCGATTTTTATAGTGACAATTAAGAAAAATGGGGGAAAAGGGGAAACAGTTCGGGCAAAGCATAAAGATCTTCAATCAGTGAACAATTTAGACAATAATGCACAGATTAGGCATTCATGCATATTCAGAACTAAATAGGCCAAGAAGAAGATATCCACCAGTCTCAAACCAACGACTTTACCCTAATCAGCTAAGTCAAATTTAATTTAGGGGGGGAGGGGACATGTAACGACCCGATCGGTCGTTTTGAGCTCTAGCGTGTCGTTCAGCAATTGAAAGTCATGAACAACTTTATTTCAGGTATTGTGACTTGTTTATAGGGTCGGAGTTAAAATTTAGGAAGTTCAGAGTTAAATTTAAAGGGAAATTCTCATTTCAGAAGCCTTAAGTTGAAGAAATTGATTAATATTGGAATTTTGAGTAAACGACCTCGGAATCAGGATCCGAAGGTTCCAACAGGTTCGTATGATGATTTCAGACTTGGGGGTATGTCCGTACCGGGTTTTGGATAACCCGGGAGCGTTTCGGCGTACATTGTGGAAGTCAGCATTTTTGAAGGAATTTCCTATGTTTGGCATGAAGCACATTTCAATGATTTTGATGTACGTTTGGGATTCTGAGGTCTGGGAATAGCTTCGTATGTGGATTCTGGTTTTGGGAGCGCGATCAGAAGTGAATTCGGCTATCCGAAAGTCAATTTAAGGTCATTTGGCTAAAGTTAGAAAATTGAAGGCTTTTGAAGAATTCGACCGGAAGTGGAAATTTTGATATTGGGGTCGGAATGTGATTCCGGAAGCTGGAGTAGGTCCGTAATGTTGAATATGACTCGCGTGAAAAATTTAGGGTCGATCGGACGCGATTTGATAGGTTTCGGCATCAGATGTGGAAGTTGAAATTTCTTAAGTCTTAAAGATTTGGATTGGAGAGTGATTCGTCATTTCGATGTTGTTTGATGTGATTTGAGGCTTCGAACAAGTCCGTGTTATGTTTTGGGACAGGTGGGTGTAGTTGGACGGGGCCTCGGGTGGATCCCGGGTGGTTAACAGATCAAAGTTGAAGTTTGAAAAGAGCTGAAGTTGCTGTCATCTGGTGCGACCACACCTGCGATGGAATTTCCGTAGGTGCGGCTTGGACGCCACATGTACAAAGAATTTGGGGGTCCAGCTGGGAGCGCATGTGCGATGGTATTTCCACACCTGCGAGATCGCAGGTGCGGGTTATGGGTCGCAGGTGTGGACTTGGCTCGAGCTGAGGAGATCCGCAGGTGCGGAGTTTTGGTCGCACCTGCGGAATCGCAGGTGCGAAAAGAGGCCTGGGCATAATGTTTTAAATCCGAGATTTGTTGGTCATTTCTTCACTTCTTCTTTGGTTTGGGAGATTTTAGAGGAGCTTCAAGAGAGGATTTTCGTCATGAATCACAAGGTAAGTAACTCCTACATGTTTCTAAGTTAGATACAAGATTATTACATGGATTGAACATGAAATTTTGGGGATTCTTGAAGGAAACCTAGAATTTGGTAAATTTGATTTTTAGTCACGAATTGAGCTTAATTATTGGAGTAAATGGTGTAAATGAATTACTAAAGCTACGGGTAGAGATTTTTCTTCAAGAAATTTTGAAGTCCGGGCACGTGGGCCTGAGGGTATTTTGGTCATTTCATTGAGCCGGGATGAGGAACTCTGTAATATGAATTTGTTATGAGCAATTGAGTATACATTTATTGAATTATCGTTATTTGGATAGTTTGGGGGCGTTGCGCATCCGTTGGGGTCGTCGTAGGGGCTCGGAAGCTGGTGATGAATCTTCGGAGCGAGGTGAGTCTCCTTTCCAACCTCGTAAGGGGGAAATGTCCCCATAGGTTCCTTATTTATTGTGTATACATGTTGTGGGGGGGGGAGGGGGGGGCGTACGTACCAAGTGACGAGAGTCCGTACGTGGCGACTATATTGCCATGTCAGGTAGCTTTAGGACTCACGAGCATGCCTCTATGTGCCTTATTTGTACCTTTTATGTATTGTAAGTTGTGATTGTTGTTGAGATGACATGGAAAGGAGAAATATTATGATTTCAATCCCAGTTGGCTACAATGGTATTGGCACACTCCTGTTGAGTTCACTGTTGAGTCGGTACACATATGTACCTATATATATGTATATGCACTTGTTATCGAGTCAGCACACAAGTCGCAGACTGGAGGCACGATCGTGGGTCAACTTATATATTATTATTATCGAGTCAGCACATGAGTCACAGACTGGATGCGCGATCGTGGGTCAGGTTATATATTATTATTATCGAGTCAGCACACGAGTCGCAGGTATGATGCGCGATCGTGGGTAGCTTATCATTATCGAGTCAGCACACGAGTCGCAGGTATGATGCGCGATCGTGGGTAGCTTATCATTATCGAGTCAGCACACGAGTCGCAGACTGGATGCGCGATCGTGGGTCAGCTTATTATTATTGAGTCAGCACGCGAGTCGCAGGTATGATTCGCGATTGTGGGTTAGCTTATGACCTTAGTCTTTATGACCACCCTTATGACTCCGGCCGGTTGTCTTGTTCGGGTATTGTATTATCACTTGAGTCTGAGTCACTTATAACTGGATTGTCAGGTATTGGTTAAGAGGAGATTTTGGTACTCTGTTGTTCATTTTTTCCAGTTATTATCTGGATTACGTTATTTGCTATGTACTTGTTGTTTACTGTCTCACATGCCTATTGCTTTAGCCATATCTCGTCATATATTATATTGCTGGACCTTTGTGAGTATCTAGTTGACCTCTCGTCACTACTCCTTCGAGTTTAGACGGGATACTCACTAGGTACATATATGTATATGTACTCATACTACACTTTTTGTGCATTTTGTTGCACAGGTATCTTCATAGTTCAGCGATTGATTTGGAGACTTACTCGGGCTGCATTCATCCGGAGGCGTTCCGCAATTGACAGAGTCTCCTTCTTTATATATCTTTACATTGTATCTCTATTGCGTTTGTCCCATTTATTTCTCGGACAAAAGTTGTATAATTTTATAAATTCTTAGAAACTGCTCATGTACTCGTGTCACCGTGTTCTGGGGATGTGTTGAGTCTTGTTTTATTGAATTAAATGGATTTCCTGTCGTGTTTAATTTACAAAAAATTATTTATTTGATTATGAAATGCTATAAAGGCAATGATTTCAAAATTGTTAAATAGGAAGGTATTTCAACTATATCAGGGGTTGGCTTGCCCGACAGTGGTGTCCGGCGCCATCACGACCTATAGATTTTGGGTCGTGACAACGTGGTATTAGAGCCCTAGGTTCCCTTAGGTTTCACGAGTCATGAGCAAGTCTAGTAGAGTCTTGCCGATCGGTACGGAGACATCTGTACTTATCTTCGATAGGCTACAGGGCTGTAGGAGTACTTCCCTTCTTGATTCCTCATCGTGCGATTTGATTCCATTAAGACTTATGCCTATGTTTCTTCGTACTCAATTTTATACGTCGCGAAGCTCTTGCTATGATTAGAGGATTTGAGGAATTGAAATTGTGCTACAGATATGGTGGAAGATGTTTTCCATGTGCAGTTGGTTGGGGCTGTTGTTGCTGCCCTGCAGAAAAATAATATGTTGTTTCAGCTCAGTAATTGTGTTTCTGAGGACTTTGAGGCTATGATCAGGTTGTTATGATGCTTACGATTGGTTACCGTGCGATGTGGGTGTGATGATAGAATGCTTACCCGTATATTGGGGTGATGAATGGTTTGAAGGGAGGTTTTCCCAAGGCGTGATCTCGAGATTCGGTATTTTAGTTCCGGCAGAGGAAAGGCATTTGGACTATAAATGGTCAGGTTTTGGGTGATAAAAGTAATGAAGCTTGGTGTTATCGATCAAGGTGGAGTATTCACCCGTGTTGTGGTACCGTTGTTTGATGGAATAGAACGTGTTAAGTTCGCCGGTGCTATAATTCTTCGGTTGCATTGGGATAGAGTGTTGTGAAGATGAGTTGAAGAATCAGCTGTTATAGACCGTGGTGTGCGGTGGTTAAAGTATGGAATGAGCGCTTCTAATGAAGGCAGGTCAACAAAGATGATCATCAAAGAGTTTGAAGTCATGGTGATCTGGTGGTTCAAGAGCTACAGAGAATGATATTGAATTGAGGCGGCAATTGAGAAGCATGCGATGAAGGGAGTCATGTGAGAAGTGTCAGGTAGCGGCTAAATCTCTAATTGCCCGGCGTCAAGGACGGAAGTCAGGTGGTTGCTTAAAGGGATGAGTTCAACTAAGTAAGAAGTGGCAGTATAGCCTATGAGTTCAGTGGTAAGGCGGTTGCCTGCCTTGAGGAGGAGTTGAAGTGATTTGAGAAATTTTGTGGACAGGAAGTAGGTCCACAAGCTTAAACCGAAATGATGGTTATTCGGCGGCAGGCTAGATGCCACAAAGAGGAGTTGTTAGGGATGAAGAAGGATGAAGCATAGCTTGGAATCAGAAGATGTTGTCGCGCGCATAGTGGATGTCCATGGGGAGCGGACAGACTAGTCAAGTCGGTGAAGGAGGACAAGCTTAGGATAGGGGTCTCAATATCGTAGAAAGTGTGCTTCCCAGCGTAGTGGAACGTGTCGGTTGGTGAGGTTCCACAGGTGGGTTATCTTCTGTGAGTAAGATAGCGGTTGTGGGGTTGGCATGTTTCAGTGAAGGATCCCAGTGGCTAGTCGGTAGGAAGCCAAATTTATAAATGGTGCTAGAGAATTGAGTATTTGGGGAATGCTAACAGGGAAAATCGGAAGAATTGGACGGATTGGTCATGTCAACAAGAAGAACAGGTCTCAGCAGTGTCTGGAGTGGTGCAGGGTGTAGCTTCGGGCTAAGTGGGGGAGTCCCACCACCCGCAGTTAGGTTGTAGAGTTGTGTCCTCATGGGATTGCGGACTTTTCGGTGTATTGGCAAGTTGTTACAGCTAAGAGAAAGGAGTAAAGGGGTAATCGATCATGGCATATGAGAAAATGTGCGAAGCTGGTCCTATTGGAACAGGGTTAGGCTCTGGAAGATTAAGAATTTTTGCTTAAGGCATTGGCAAGTTGTAAGAGAAGTGTCACGACCCAGAATCCTAATCTAGATCGTGATGACGCCCAACGACGGTTTAGGGAAGCCAATATAAACTACACTAGGTGTTACCCTTCCCATTTGATTAAGCAAGTCAATACTTACCAATTTTAAACAATTAAACATGATTATAGCTTGATATGAAAATAAAATCATAACACTACATGGCCAAAATAAAGCATATGCAAGCCTATACAACCCAAAACCCAAAATATACGCTACGTGTGTGCCAGGAACTAGTGTCACGAGTATCATGGTCATACTAACGGAATATACAAAGGATGATAATATATACAAATCCACAGTCTGGATGAAATAGACGGGGGAAATAACAAAAGTAAATGAAACTCCATGGTGCTGCTAGGGATCGGCAGAGGAAGAACCTCACTTGAAGTCAAGTCCACTAGCTCAGGGTCTATCTCCGGTACAATAACCAGAAGCACCAGCCTCAGTACCTGTACAGTTAAGTACAGAAGTGCAACATGAGTACATATATAAATAAATATGTACCCAGTGAGTATCCCGCCTAATCTCGAAGAAGTAGTGACGAGAGGTCGACTCGATACTCACTAAGGTCCAACAGTAATATCATATGATAGAATATAATGAAATACAGTAGGCATGTCAGGAAATAAGCAACAAGTACATATAAAGAAAAGAGATCCAAACAAATACTCAATGAAGCAATAATGTACTTTCGAGGGTAGTACCACCGAAACGAAACAATAATCACCAAGTCTTAGATCCACCGTGGCATACGGCCCGCTCCCATAAGGTACCTTCTAAACTTGCCGTGGCGTACAACCCGATCCCATATGTGTACAATACCTCTCAACTCCGTAGTGGCGTATGGTCCGATCCCATATGTATTACAAATACTTTTCAACTCCGGCGTGGCGTACGACCCGATCTCATATATATTACAAATACTTTTCAACTCCGCCGTGGCGTACGACCCGATCCCATATATATTACAAATACTTTTCAACTCCGTCGTGGCGTACGGCCCGATCCCATATATATTACAAATACTTTTCAACTCCGCCGTTGCGTACAACCCGATCCTATATAGGCATAATCACTCTCAAACCTACTGTGGCGTACGGCTCGATCCCATATATATTACAATACTTACTTTCCATAACAAGTTCCTTTCAATTCAACAATTTTCCATAAAGCCTCAGAGGAACAATACTATACAAAACATGATCTCATAGTACATATGGCGTCACAGTGAATCACATAAAGCATTACAAGGAAGCATATAAGGCATTACGAGGAAGCATATAAGACATGATGTGGGCCTAACTACCCGGACATAACAATGATAGCCGCTACGTACGGACTCTCGCCACTTGGTGCGTATGTAGCCCCCAGAAAATTTACACATAGCATATACATCACCTATGGGGACAATTCCCTCTTTCAAGGTTATAAAGGAGACTTGCCTCGTGTCGAATCTACCCCTCGGACCACAATTGCGCCCGAAACTCCAAACTCTACACCCGAGGACTCGCAACTAGCGAAAAGGTATATAATAATATCAATGCATGCACAATGCGGCAAATTATCCTAGTTCTTTAATAAAATCGCTATTCTTGAAGAATTCCTAAATTCAGACCCCGGTCCCGCATGTTCGAATTCCGAAAATTCTCGAAGGGATCACTCACCCATAGCCTAAGGATCATTAAGGTGTGATTTCTACTTGAATGCATGGCCTAAAATGGAAAATCACAAAATCCTCAAAAGCCCTAAAATTACTACCTAATTCCATGATTTTGGATAATTTAGTAGGGAATTTAACTAGGAATTAAAGTTTGAAACTAATGCTAGATAGGGAATTTACTTACCTCAAGTACTAGGTTGAAAGGCCTCTTGGAAGTTCTCAAATAACACAAGGAAGAAGATGGAAAATGGAAGAAATCACTAAATCCTATGTTTTAAATGAAATTTCACTACCTGGCCTATAGGGGTTCGCACCTGCGGCTCGAGGACCGCACCTGCGGTCTCGCACCTGCGAAATTGGGCAAGAAGGGCTGGGGTCGCACCTGCGGAGCTGGAGACCACACCTGCGGTTCCGCTCCTGCGGGAAAGGAACCGCACCTGCGGAACCTTCGCACCTGCGAGGCTGGGACCGCAGGAGCGGTCCCGCACCTGCGGTCACACCAGATCAGGTGCACCAGCTGCATCTTCAACTGGTTTTTGGCCTCGTGTGGTGTCTGAGAGGCACCTGGTCCCACCCGAGCCCCCGTCCAAATATACCATCAAATCCTAACTCATAATACGGACTCGCTCGAGCCTTTGGAACACCCAAAACAACGCTAAATCTAAAAATCACCCCTCAAAACCCCTAGGATCAACTTAAGGATTCCTAAGTTCTTGATTTTTATAACAACGCACCGGACCGACCTATTCTACTTGGAATTTTCCCCAAATTTTGCAGGCAAGTCATGAATGACATAACAGAACTATTCCCGGTCTCGAAATTTCATTCAGACCCCGGTAACATAAAATCACATTCCAAACCAAATTTCAAATTCTATGAAAATCCTCAAAACTTCATTAACTCTAAATTTCCCATTTTGATCTGAAACCCGTCAAATCAAGTCCGTTTCTTACCAAATTTTCACAGATAACTTAAATAACATATATTAATTTTGTTCCAGGCTTCGGAACCATAATACGAGCCTGGCAGTACAGGTTTCACGTCGAGGTTCATTTTCATAAGCCTTATTATTTTCAGAAAATAATTTTCTTTAAGAATTAATTTCTCGGACTTGGGTCCTCGGAATTCGATTCTGGGCATACGCCTAAGTCCCATATTTTCCTACGGACCTTCCGGGACCGCCATATCAGGAGTCTGGGTCTGTTTACAAAAAATGTTGACCAAAGTCATCTTTATTCAATTAATAATCATAAATTCCACTCTTTATCAAGTTTCCACATAAAGGCTTCCCGGCTACGCGCTCAGGCTGCGCACACATATCGAGGTGAAATTAATGGAGGCTTTCGGAGCCTCAGAACACAGTTATAATTAAATACATAAGATGACCTTTTGGGTCATCACAATCTCCCCCTCTAAAAATAAACGTTCGTCCTCGAACGGACGCAGAATCGTACCTGAAGTGCTGAATAGCTGCGGATACCTGCTCTGCATGTCTTCCTCGGACTCCAAAGTCGCCTCATCGACTGGTTGGCCCCTCCACTGGACCTTTACGGCAGAAACTCTCTTAGACCTCAACTGGCGGTCCTGCCTATCAATAATAGCAACTGGCTCCTCCTCGAAACCCAACTTCTCATCTAACTGAATAGTGCTGAAATCAATCACGTGAGAGAAATCGGCATGATATCTCCGGAGCATGGATACATGAAAAACCAGATGAACTCCTGATAAGGCGGGAGGTAAAGCGAGCTCATAAGCAACCTCCCCGACTCGCCCCAACACCTCAAAAGGGCCTATAAACCTGGAGCTCAGCTTGCCCTTCTTCCCGAATCTCATAACGCCCTTCATCGGCGAAACCTTCAGCATAACCTTATTTCTCTCCATAAATGCTACATCACGCACCCGCTGATCTGCGTAACTCTTCTGTCTGGGCTGAGCCATGCGGAGTCTCTCCTAAATAATCTTCACCATATCCAAAGCATCTCTCACAATATCTGTGCCATATAACTTGGCCTCGCCAGGCTCATACCACCTGATAGGAGAACGACATCGCCGTCCATATAAAGCCTCGAATGGAGTCATCTCGATGCTGGACTGATAACTTTTATTGAATGCAAATTCCACCAAAGGCAAGAACTGGTCCCACTGACCCCCAAATAAAGCACACATGCCCTGACCATTAGTCTGAGGGTGAAATACTGAGCTGAGATCTATCTGAGTGCCCATCTCACTGTGCAATGCCCTCCAGAAGTGCGAGGTGAACTGAGGACCTCGATCTGATATAATGGACACCGGCACACCGTGCAACTGGACTATCTCCCAAATATAAATCTGGGCCAGCCTCTCTGTAGTATAAGTAGTGGCCACCGGAATGAAATGCGCCGATTTGGTCAATCTATCCACAATGACCTAAACCGCGTCAACCTTTCGCAAACTCCGTGGCAACCCAACCACGAAGTCCATAGTGATGCCCTCCCATTTCCACTCAGGAATGGGCATCTGCTGAAACAAGCCTCCTGGCCTCTGGTGCTCGAACTTGACCTGCTGACAATTGAGACACCTAGCCACATACCGCACTATATCCTTCTTCATCCGCCTCCACCAGTAGTGCTGCTTCAAATCACGGTACATCTTCGTCGCACCCGGATGAACAGAATACCGAGAACTGTGGGGATCTTCTAGAATTCGCTTCCTCAGTCCATCAATATTAGGAACACATATACGGCCCTGGAGCCTCAAAACACCATCCTCGCCCAAAGTAACCTCCTTGGCCCTGCCCTGGACCACCGTAACCCGAAGCTCTGCAAGGCATGGATCTTCAAACTATCGAGCCTTAATCTCCCCCAACAATAAAGACTGAGCAACTACATGAGCCAAAACTCAACGAGGCTCCGAAAGGTCCAGTCTCACAAGGCGATTGGCCAAGGATTGAATGTCCAAGGCTAGAGGTCTCTCCTCAGCTGCAATGTAGGCCAAGCTACCCATACTCGCCGCCCTCCTACTCAAAGCATCTGCTACTACATTCTCCTTGCCCGGGTGATACAGAATAGTGAGATCATAGTCTTTTAACAACTCAAGCCATATCCGCTGCCTCAAATTAAGGTCCCTCAGCTTGAACAAATGCTGCAAACTGCGGTGGTCAGTGTAGACCTCACATGACACACCATACAAATAGTGCCGCCAAATCTTCAAAGCATGAACAATCACCGCCAACTCTAAGTCGTGCAAAGGATAATTCTTTTCATGAACATTCAGCTGGCGTGAAGCATAAGCAATAACCTTGCCATCCTGCATCAACACACATCCCAACCCGACGCGTGAAGCGTCGCAATACACAATATACATCCCAGAACCGGAAGGCAATGTAAGAACTGGTGCTGAGGTCAAAGCTGACTTGAGCTTTTGAAAGCTCGCCTCACACTCGTCGGACCACCAAAACGGGGAATTCTTCTAAGTCAATCAAGTCAATGGAGCTGCAATAGAATAGAACCCTTCCACGAATCGACGATAATATCCTGCTAGTCCCAAGAAACTCCTGATCTCTGTAGCTGAAGTAGGACGCGGCCAACTCTGAACCGCCTCAATCTTCTGAGGATCAACCTTGATACCTTCTCCAGATACCACATGTCCCAAAAATGCCATCTAACCAGAACTCGCACTTGGAGAACTTAGCATACAGCTTATGTTCCCGCAAGGTCTGGAGCACAACTCTCAAATGCTGCTCATGCTCACCCAGGATCCGCGAATAAATCAAGATGTCATCAATGAAGACGATGACAAAAATCAATATACGTCATGAATACTCTATTCATCAAGTCCATGAATGCTGCTGGGGCATTAGTTAAACCAAAGGACATCACCAGGAACTCATAATGGCCATATCTGGTACGCAATGCAGTCTTCAGAACATCTAAAGCCCGAATCTTCAACTGATGATAACCCGATCTCAACTCAACCTTGAAAAACACACGATCACCCTGAAACTGGTCAAATAAATCATCGATGCACGACAGAGGATACTTATTCTTAATAGTAACCTTATACAGCTGGCGGTAATGGATACACATCCGCATAGACCCATCCTTCTTCTTCACAATTAGGCATGGAGCACCCCACGGCGACACACTCAGCCTGATGAACCCCTTAGACAACAACTCCTCAAGTTGCTCCTTTAACTCTTTCAACTCCTTAGGAGCCATACGATACGGGGGAATGGAAATAGGTTGAGTATCTGGAGCTAAATCAATACAGAAATCAATATCTCAATCTGGAGGCATGCTTGGAAGATCTGAAGGAAATACGTTTGAAAACTCTCGTACTACCGGCATTGAATCAATGGTCGAAGACTCGGCGGTGGTGTCCGTCACATAAACAAGGTAAGCCAAACAACCCTTCTCGACCATGTGCTGAACCTTCATGAAGGAAATGACCCGACTGGAGGCACTAACTGAAGAACCTCTCTACTCTAGCCTAGGCAACTCAGGCATGGCTAAAGTGATTGTCTTGGCATGGCAATTTAACATAGCATGATAAGGAGATAGCCAATCCATGCCTAGGATAACCTCAAAATCAATCATATCTAGAAATAACAGATCCGCTCTGGTATCGAAACCGCAGAAAGTGATCACACAAGATCGATTGACCCGGTCTACCACCACAGAATCGCCCACAGGAGTGGACACATATATAAGAGAACCCAAGGACTCACGAGGGACATCCAAAAAATGAGCAAATAGTACTGAAAAATATGAATACGTAGATCCTGGATCAAATAGTATCGAAGCCTCTCTACCACATACTGAGATAATACCTGTGATTACGGCGTCTGAGGCCACTGTATCTGATCTGGTCGGAATGGCATAGAATCTGGTTGAGGCTCCGGAAGACTAAACTCCCCCAGAGTGAACAGGAACTAACTGACCTCCTCCTGACTGGCCTCCCCCTCTAGGAAGACCCTTGCCGACCTATCCTCAACCTCGAGGTGGCCGGACTACTGGTGCTGAAATCCTAGGTTGATAACTCTGCTGACAATACCTCCACGTATGACCCGGAAACAACCTCCTGGCACTACAACCCGCTGCCCTAAAGAGTAATAACCCTGAATAGCCGGAGGGCGGTGTGAACCCTCTGGTAAGGCACTGGAATATGAACTAGAGGCTCTCTGATGACTGGAATAACCGCTGGGTGCACTCTGGATGGCTGGAGGACGATAGAAAGGCTCAGGCATAGCACCGAACTGAGGCCTCACTGAACCACCTCGAGGGGGTAGTGGGGGTGTTGAATATGAAAGTCTGTTGGGCTGACCACCCGCGAACTGACCCCTGCTCCTAGCTGAAGCATTCCTGAACTATCCTGAGAACCTGGCCCTCTTGTCCCGCTGACCCTGCTGACCCTGTTCCCTGCTCCTCAACCGATACTCATCAATCCGTCGAGCTATCTCAACTATAAGCTGGTAGGGGGTACCCATCTCCACCTCTCGGCCATAGAGGCCCTAATACCTGGATGTAAGCCTGCCACAAACCGCCGCACCCTCTCGGCATCAATAGGCAATATCATAAGGGCATGGCATGATAAATCGGAAAATCTAGCCTCATAATCAGTCACAGACATTTTCCCCTGCTCTAGTCGCTCAAACTGACCCCGTAAATCCTCCCTCTCAGAAGTTTGGAATGTATATGTCTAGTAATAGTTGGGCGAACTGATCCCAAGTGACAGGAGGAGAATCTGCTGGTCTACTGAGAATATATGACTGCCACCACCTGCGAGCTCTGCCCTCCAACTGAAATGTGGTGAAATCCACTCCATGGGACTCCAAAATCCTCATGTTGTGCAGTCTGTCCCTGCACCTATCAATGAAATCTTGAGCATCCTCACCTCGCTCACCCCCAAAGACTGGAGGCCGAAGTCGGGTCCATCTATCCAACATCTTCTACTGGTCACCCTCTGCAACTGGCATGGGCTCTAGGGCTGCTACTACGGGCTGAACGCCACCCACGGGCGGTGTGCTCGGGGTATGACGTGTTGCTGCTGCCTGACTTGTGGCCTGAGCGGTAAGGGTCTGGACTCCCCCTCCCGCCTGAGAAGTATCAGGGTCGGCTGGAAATAAACCAGCCTGGGACATAGTGTCCATGAATCTCAGCATACGGCCCATGACCTCCTGGAAGCCTGGCCCCGTCATGAAATCCACTAGAGCAAGTGCTACTGGAGGCACCTCATCCTGCTCCTCCATAATATGGTCCTCTGGTGGTGCCACGGGTGTAGCTCGGGGATGCCCTCGTCCCCTACCTCAAGCAGGTGCTCCACCCCTGCCTCTACCCCGACCTCGGGCGGCGGCATCTCCCGGACTAGAAACATCGGATGCGCGCGTCCTCACCATCTGTGAGAGAATAGAAGAATAAGTTTGAGTACATCATAGATTGCAAGACAGGATATGAATGAAGGAAAGTTTCCTACCACCCCATGGCCTCTTGAAGATAAGTAAAGATGTCTCCATACCGATCCGCAAGACTCTACAGGGCCTGCCCGTGACTCGTGAGACTTACGTGAACCTAGGGCTCTGATACCACATTGTCACGACCCAGAATCTTAATCTAGGTCGTGATGGCGCCCAACGACGGGGTTAGGCAAGCCAATATAAACTACACTAGGTGTTACCCTTCCCATTTGATTAAGCAAGTCAATACTTACCAATTTTAAACAATTAAACATGATGATAGCTTGATATGAAAATAAAATCATAACACTACCTGGCCAAAATAAAGCATATGCAAGCCTATACAACCCAAAACCCAAAATATACGCTACGTGTGTGCCAGGAACTAGTGTCACGAGTATCATGGGAATACTAACAGAATATAAAAAGGATGATAATATATACAAATCCACAATCTGGATGAAATAGATGGGGAAAATTACAAAAGTAAATGAAACTCCATGGTGCTACTGGGGATCGCCAGAGGAAGCAGCTCACCGTGAAGTCAAGTCCACTAGCTCAGGGTCTATCTCCAGTACAATAACTAGAAGCACCAGCCTCAGTACATGTACAGTTAAGTACAAAAGTGCAGCATGAGTACATATTAAAGTAAATATGTACCCAGTGAGTATCCCGCCTAATCTCGAAGAAGTAGTGACGAGAGGTCGACTCGATACTCACTAAGGTCCAACAGTAATATCATATGATAGAATATAATGAAATATAGTAGGCATGTCAAGAAATAAGCAACAAGTACATATCAAGAGCAGAGATCCAAACAAATATTGAGTTAAGCAATAATGTACTTTCAAGGGTAGTAGCACCGAAACGAAACAATAATCATCTAGTCTTAGATCTGCCGTTGCGTACAGCCCGCTCCCATAAGGTACCTTCTAAACTCGCCTTGGCGTACGGCCCGATCCCATATGTGTACAATACCTCTCAACTCCTCCGTGGCGTACGGCCCGATCCCATATGTATTACAAATACTTTTCAAATCCGCTGTGGCGTACATCCCGATCCCATATATATTACAAATACTTTTCAACTCCGCTGTTGCGTACGGCCTGATCCCATATATATTACAAATACTTTTCAACTCCGTCGTGGCGTACGGCCCGATCCCATATATATTACAAATACATTTTAACTCCGACGTGGCGTACGACCCAATCCCATATATATTACAAATACTTTTCAACTTCGTCGTGGCGTACGGCCCAATCCCATATAGACATAATCACTCTCAAACGTGTCGTGGCGTACGACCCGAGACCATATATATTACAATACTTACTTTCCATAACAAATTCCTTTCAATTCAACAATTTTCCATAAGGCCTCAAAGGAACAATACTATAAAAAAACATGATCTCATAGTACTTATGGCGTCATAATGAATCATATAAAGCATCACAAGGAAGCATATAAGGAATTACCAGGAAGCATATAAGACATGATTTGGGCCTAACTACCCGGACATAATAATGATAGCCGCTACATACGGACTCTCGTCACTTGGTGCGTACATAGCCCCCAAATAATTTACACATAGCATATACATCACCTATGGGGACAATTCCCTCTTACAAGGTTAGAAAGGAGACTCACCTCGTGTCGAATGTACCCCTCGGACAATAATTGCGCCTGAAACTCTGAACTCTACACCCGAGGACTCGCAACTAGCCAAAAGGTATACAATAATATCAATGCATCCACAATGCGGCAAATTATCCTAGTTATTCAATAAAATCGTTATTCTTGAAAAATTCCCAAATTCAAACCCCGGTCCCGCATGTTCAAATTCCAAAAATTCTCGAAGGGATCACTCACCCATAGCCTAAGGATCATTAAGGTGTGATTTCTACTTGAATGCATGGCCCAAAATGGAAAATCACAAAATCCTTAAGATCCCTAAAATTACTACCTAATTCCATGCTTTTGGATAATTTAATAGGGAATTTAACTAGGAATTAATGTTTTAAACTAATTCTATATAGGAAATTTACTTACCTTAAGTACTAGGTCGAAAGCCCTCTTGGAAGCTCTCAAATAGCACAAGGAAGAAGATGGAAAATGGAAGAAATGACTCAATCCCGTGTTTTAAAAGAAATTTCACTGCCTGGCCTACAGGGGTAATGCACCTGCGACTCGAGGACCGTACTTGCGGTCTCGCACCTGCGGAATTGGGCGAGAGGGGTTAGGGTCACACCTGCGGAGCTGGAGACCGCACATGCGGTTCCGCTCCTGTGGAAAAGGAACCGCACCTGCGGAACCTTCGCACCAGTGAGGCTAGGACCGCAGGAGCGGTCCCGCACCTGCGGCTGGGCAACTGCACCTGCGGTCACACTAGATCATGTGCACCAGTTGCATCTTCAGCTGGTTTTTGGCCTCGTGTGGTGTCCGGGAGGCACCTGGGCCCACCCGAGCACCCGTCCAAATATACCATAGAGTCCTAACTCATAATACGGACTCGCTCGAGCCTTCGGAACACCCAAAACAACGCTAAATCTAAAAATCACCCCTCAAAAACCCTAGGATCAAACTTAAGGATTCCTAAGTTCTTGATTTCTATAACAACGCGCCGGAGCGACCTATTCTACTCGGAATTTACCCCAAATTTTGCAGGCAAGTCATGAATGACATAACAGAACTATTCCCGGTCTTGGAATTTCATTCGGACCTGGGTAACATAAAATCACATTTCAAACCGAATTTCAAATTCTATGAAAATCCTCAAAACTTCATTAACTCTAAATTTCCCATTTTGATCTGAAACCCGTCAAATCACGTTCGTTTCTTACCAAACTTTCACAGATAACTTAAATAACATATATTGAACCTGTTTTGGGCTCTGGAGCCATAATACGGGCCCGACAGTACAGGTTTCACATCGAGGTTCATTTTCATAAGCCTTTATTATTTTCAGAAAACAATTTTCTTTAAAAATTCATTTCTCGGACTTGGATCCTTGGAATTCGATTCCGGGTATACGCCCAAGTCCGATATTTTCCTACAGACCTTCCGGGACCGCCAGATCACGTGTCCGGGTTTGTTTACCAAAAATATTGACCAAAGACAACTTTATTCAATTAATTATCATAAATTCCACTCTTTATCAATTTTCCACATAAAGGCTTCCCGGCTACGTGCCTAGACTGTGCACGCACATCGAGGTGAGATTATTGGAGGCTTTCGGGGACTCGGAACACAATCATAATTAAATTTACATAAGAAGCCCTTTTGGGTCATCACAAGAAGTGACTCAGTCACGTGCTTCGTTGAAAAGAGCGTGTTCATGTGCTAGAAGAGCCTTGGAGTTGATGGTATTTTGGGCCAGTCAAAGTGGGTGTGTAACGACCCGACCAATCATTTTGAGATCCAGCGCGTCGTTCAGCAGTTGGGAGTCACGAACAGTTTCATTTCAGGTATATTGACTTGTGCATATGGTCGGAATTTAAATTCAGGAAGATCGGAGTTGAATTTAAAGGAAGATTCTCATTTTAGAAGTACTAAGTTGAAGAAATCGAGTAAGGCTGGGATTTTGAGTAAACGACATCGGAATCAGGATCCGAAGGTTCCAGCAGGTTTGTATGATGATTTCGGACTTGGGCGTATATCCGGAACGGGTTTTGGATAACGCGGGAGCAGTTCAGCGTATATTGTGGAAAGTCAGTATTTTAAGGAAATTTCCTAAGTTTGACTTGAAGTACATTTCAATGATATTGATGTCCGTTTGGGATTACGAGTCTGGGAATAGCTTCGTATGGTAATTCTGGAGTTGGGAGCGCGATCGGAAGTGAATTCGGATATCCGAAAGTCAATTTAAGGTCATTTGGCTAAAGATAGAAAACTGAAGGTTTTTGAAGAATTCGACCGGAAGTGGAAATTTTGATATCAGGGTCGGAATGCGATTCCTAAAGTTGGAGCAGGTCCGTAATGTCGAATGTGACTTGTGTGCACAATTTGGGTTCAATCGGACGTGATTTGATAGGTTTCGGCATCAGATATGAAAGTTAGAAATTTCAAAGTTCATAAAGTTGAAGTCTTGCGCGATTTGTATTTTCGGCATTGTTTGATGTGATTTGAGGCCTCGACTAAGTCCGTGATATGTTTCCAGACTTGTTGGTACGTTCGGACGAGGTCCCGAGGGGCTAGGGTGAGTTTCAGGGTGGTTTCGGACCATTTCTAGGCCATTTTTAACTGTTGTTTTTTTGGCTACAGCAGTGTTCTACGCGATCACGGGGAATTGGTCGCGATCGCGGTGAGTAAAATGTGAGAAACGGGCCAGTGAATCGCGATCGCGTAGAGTAAATGTTCTGCTGCACTGACGCGACTTCGAAAGCTCTTATCTCACAATATATAAGGAATTTTGAGATGGTATAAAAATGAAAGTTTTAGCCCTTTGTGTCTAGTTTCTATAATTGTAAACCATTAATTATTTGGATTTGTTTACAAAGAGTTATGGCTGTTACACTACAGGGTATCCGGGAAGATGAAGAAGAAAGTTGTGTTGCACATGGGCTGACTTTGCCAGATTATATCTAGAAATATATAAGGAATTGGAAAATGACCAACACATGAAAGTTGTATATATGTGAGTCTAGATTTTATAAAATTTAATCATTTATCATTTGGAGTTGTGTGAGAAACGTTATGACTATTCTACTGGAGGCTGTCCGGGCAGGCTGGGCAATTGTTCTCCGCGATCGCGAAGAGAAAATTTCGGGCTAGAAAAATTGTTCTCCGCGATCGCAAAGCATTTCCCACGATCGCGATGAGTAAATAACTGGGCAGAATGATATTTTAGCGGGTTTAGCTCATTTTTCTTCATTTCTTCATGACTATGGGCGGATTTTGAGAGCATTTCAAGGAAGATTTCAACCAAGCTTCAGAGGTAAGACCATTCTAATTATTTATAAGTTAAATAAAAGATTATATCATGCATTAGAACATGAAAATTAGGGAAAATTGTTGGAAAAATTAGTATTTTGAAGAAAACCTAAAAATTTGGAAATTTGGATTTTAGCCACGAATTTAGCATGAATAATTGAGTAAAATGTGTTATTGAATTAGTAAAGCTTAGGGTAGGGATTTTCTTCAAGAAATTTTGAGGTCCGGGCACGTGGGCCCGAGGGCATTTTGGTCATTTCATTGAGTCGGGCTGAGAAACTTTGTAATTTGAATTGGTTATGATTTATTGAGTATAGTTTCATTGAATTATCGTTATTTGGATAGTTTGGGAGCATTGCGCATCCATTTTAGTCATCGTAGAGGCTTGGAAGCCGGTGATGAATCTTCGGAGCGAGGCGAGTCTCCTTTCCAAACTTGTAAGGGGAAAATGTCTCCGTAGGTTCCTTGTTTGTTATGTCTACATGTTGAGGGGGCCGCATACGTACCAAGTGACGAGAGTCCGTACGTGACGACTATATTTCTATGTCGGGTAGCCATAGGACCCACGTGCATGCCATTTCGTGCCTTATTTGAACCATTGTATGTATTATAAATTGTGTTTATTATTGAACGACATGGGAGAGGTAAAAATATGATTATGTAAATCCTAATTGGCTATCAGTGATATGATATTGGCATAATCCTGTTGAGTTCACGGTCGAGTCGGTACCCGTAGGTACCTATATGTAAATACTATTACTATCGAGTCAGCACACGAGTCGCAGGCATGATGCGCGATCGTGGGAAGCTTATTATTATTATCGAGTCAGCACACGAGTCACAGGTATGATTCGCGATCGTGGGGAGCTTATTATTATTATCGAGTCAGCACACGAGTCGCATGTTTGATTCGCGATCGTGGGGAGCTTATTATTATCGAGTCAGCACACGAGTCTCAGGTATGATTCGCGATCGTGGGGAGCTTATTACTATTATCGAGTCAGCAGACGAGTCGCAGGTATGATTCGCGATCGTGGGGAGATTATTACTATCGAGTCAGCACACGAGTCGCAAGTATGATTCGCGATCGTGGGGAGATTATTACTATCGAGTCAGCACACGAGTCGCAAGTATGATTCGCGATCGTGGGGAGCTTATGACCTCAGTCCTTATGGCCTACCTTATGACTCCGTCCGGTTGTCTTGTCCGTGTTGGTATATGTACACTTGAGTCTGGTTCACATATGACAATATTGGCAAGGTATAATTGAATAAGAGGAATTGGTACTTGGTGCTCTTACTTGTGTTACATTATGTGTTCATATACTTGCTGCTTACTATTTCGCATGGCTATTGCTTTAGCCTTATCTCATTCTATATTACGTTGTTGGACCTTAGTGAGTATCTAGTCGACCTCTCGTCACTACTTCTTCGAGCTTAGATGGGATACTCACTGGGTACATATATGTATATGTACTCATGCTACACTTTCTGTGCATTTTGTTGCACAGGTACTTTTATAGTACAGTGATCGATTTGGGGACTTATACGGGTTGCATTCATCCAGAGGCGTTCCACAGCTGGCGGAGTCTCCCTTCTGTGTACTTACATTTTATATCTATTGCCTTTGTCCCATTTATTTCTCGGACAAGAGTTGTATAATTGTATAAATTCTTAGAAACTGCTCATGTACTTGTGTCACTGGGTTCTGGGGATGTGTTGAGTCTTGTTTTATTGAATTAAATAGATTTCTTGTCGTGATTAATTTACAAAAATTTATTTATTTGATTATGAAATGCAATAAAGGCAACGATTTCGAAATTTTTAAACAGGAAGGTATTTCAAATGATTAAGGGGTTGGCTTGCCTGACAGTGGTTTCCGGCGACTTCACAACCCGTAGGTTTTGGGTCGTGACAAGGTGACTCTCAGTAGTGGTCCTAGCGAATTTTAAAGTTAGAGACTGCGGTGTTTAAGGGTTTCAGGCAGCAGTGTGATTAAGAATCGAGCCTTTGCAGTATAATATCTGAGGAGAAGGAAAACGGTTGGAATGTCCTATGTTATTTCAGCATGCAGGATAGTATTGGAGGAGTGAGAGAAATAAACTCTGGGTTGTAGAAATATTATTAGGAGGTTGTGATACGGGTTGCGGGATTTAGGCAGCATGGTCTCGTGAATCAAGGTCACTCGAGATGAGTAAGTATTGAGTTGCTATGAGTTGAAAGAAGATAGATTGGATAGCCATGGTTGAACGACACCTGTTCAGCAGTGATCAGTTCCTTCGGTATGATTGAGTATGTGTATGGTTTGTACAAATGTGTGTAGGGATTGTCGGCCGTCGTAATAGATTTCAGTCGAAAGCATTCAAGTGCTATGGCCTGTCAGGTGTAAACGAATCCCGAAAGGTTATGGTGGTTCAGTCCACTACTTAAGGATTTGTATGTATTGTGAGGGTGAGAACTCACTTGTGTGTTGCTATGGTTCTCATGAATTGAGGCAAGTAAAAGATTTCTATATGTGATGAAGTTTTCACCCTATTAGTGGTTCAAGAGTTATGATGGAATTCCTATGCCATCCCTTATCGGCATGTTAGGTGCAGTAAGCAGTACGTAACTGGAAGTAAGAATCGAGATTGCAGTTCGGTGTCGACAAGGATGTCACGAGCTCAGAGGAGGAAGAACAAGGGATTTAAATGTCTGGAATAAGCTGATGTTGTCTTCAGTGTCACCTGAGATCGGTGTTTGGTGAAAGAGGCTTTGTATCCTAATTATGGGTCCTTGAATTGCTTTACAACCTTAGGATGGTCGGTGGTATGGATGTGCATACTGGTTACCTCGTGTGAAATTCGTGGGAGCGTGACCACGGGAAGACTATGTAAGCGTGACTTGTAGTCACCTGATTGATTGAAGATTTGGACCAAGTATAAGGAAGTGAAAAATTGCTTATTGGAGAATATATGCCTTAAAGGCGTTCGGCCCAGTTGGTTGTGGATTGTGGGGTGTTTTTCCCTGCTATGATGGTTGCTCTTGTGTGTTATGAGAAAAATGTGGGTTATTACGGACCTAGGTAAGGCTATCAGCCTAGTTCAGTGCGAGCAGAATCGGCTTAAAGTGAATGAATGGATTTAAACAATATTATGGTCTTCATGCGAGTCACATGTGTTCATTTCAGTAAAGCGCTCCTCAAGGAGGGGTGTTGGAATATCAGGCGTTGTCCCGCCCTTCGTCAAATTCATGTGATATTATAATGTGCCGCGTAAGTTATGAAACGCCCTGATAAATTCTTATGTGTTGAGATTTCACGTACCGATGGGGTTATGTGAGGAGGATGGCTCTTTAGATTCAGATTATGTATCGCACCTCAGTTGTGCTAGAGTTTGGTAGAATATGTCTCTATTAGTCTCCCCAGAATGGTGTTCTGCACTTAGCGTGCTTGTGGCCAGTATTTAGTAATTAGTAATAGTGAGCAGTTCAGCTCCAGGTATATAATTCCTTATGTAAATCTTGTGATGGGATCGGGTGGCACGCCGCCACGGGTATGTTATTTGGATCGGGTTGCACGCCGCAACAGTGTGATATGGAGCAAGGCTCCCATAATTATTTTCTTGTGTTTTACGTCCTATTTCTCTGAGGGAAGTTCATATTTATAAGCGAGTCGAGTAGTCCCTTTCTGATGTCATTTCATTATGTGTTGTGTTCGAATTGTGGCCTATTGGCGCATTGTGGCATCGTGTGAGACTGTTGGTTAGGTCTGGGGTGATTGGTTATCTGAGCAGTCCATGCTGGGTGAGACGAGATTTATAAATATTGGGATCGGTGTGATAGGATTATGCAATTATATTGCAGGGAAATTACCATTTTTGGTTTGCAGTGAGATGATGATCTAAGTTTAAAGAAGAGATTTCAACGTAGTGGTTAACTCTGCAGATGGTTATGAATTTGTACACATCTCCTCCGCTGTGGTGATATCGTCTGCGTTATAGCAAAATGTATGTTATAAGGTGCCTTGAGAGCATCAAATTCGCAGAATTTTGGCTATTAAGGTTGAGGGAGCGTCATTGTGGTCAGATGATGGACCATGTAGTGTATGGTGATGATTCAGCAAAGGCACGCAATTGCATTCTAGTGCCTCGTGTGGTAGTTGATACGGTGTTCAAATGTTAGTAACATGCATGGCAGATAAATTCAGGTGTTGGAACTGAGTTCTGAGCTTATTGGGTGAATAAAAAGAGGATATCTTTAGATTTGACCAAGATTTCGTGCTCAACTGGGTTGTGGTAGCACGGACAGGTGCACGGGATGCTAGACAATGATTTCAGATAACCCAAGAGAAGTTCTTGGCACGTTCGAGGATGAATGTCTGTTTAAGTGGGGGAGAATGTAACGACCCGGCCGGTCGTTTTAAGCTCTAGCACGTCGTTCAGTAGTTGAAAGTCATGAAAAACTTCATTTTAGGTATTGTGACTTGTGTATAGGGTCAGAGTTAAAATTCGGGAAGTTCAGAGTTAAATTTAAAGGGAAATTCTCATTTCAGAAGCCTTAAGTTGAAGAAATTGATTAAGATAGGAATTTTGAGTAAACGACCTCGAAATCAGGATAGGTTCCAGCAGGTTCGTATGATGATTTCGGACTTAGGCGTATGTCCGGACCAGGTTTTGGATAACCTGGGAGCGTTTCGGCGAATATTGTGGAAGTCAACATTTTTGAAGGAATTTCCTAAGTTTGGCTTGAAGCACATTTCAATGATTTTGATGTCCGTTTGGGATTCCGAGGTCTGGGAATAACTTCGTATGTGGATCTGGAGTTGGGAGCGCGATTGGAATTGAATTCGAATATCCGAAAGTCAATTTAAGGACATTTGGCTAAAGTTAGAAAATTGAAGGCTTTTGAAGAATTTGACTGGAAGTGGAAATTTTGATATTGGGGTTGGAATGCGATTCCGAAAGTTGGAGCATGTCCGTAATGCCAAATATGACTTGCGTGCAAAATTTGGGGTCGATCGGACGTGATTTGACATGTTTCGGCATCAGATGTGGAAGTTGAAATTTCTTTAGTCTTAAAGATTTGGATTGGAGAGCGATTCGTCGTTTTGATGTTGTTTGATGTGATTTGAGGCTTCGAACAAGTCTGTGTTATGTTTTGGGACAGGTGGGTGTAATTGGACGGGGTCCCGGGGGCCTCGGGTGGATCCCGGGTGGTTAACGGATCAAAGTTGAAGTTTGAAAAGAGCTGAAGTTGCTGTCATCTGGTGTGACCGCACCTGCGATGGAATTTCCGCAGGTGCGGCTTGGACGCCGCAGGTGCGAAGAATTTGGGGGTCCGGCTGGGAGCACAGGTGCGATAGTACTTCCGCACCTGCGAGGTCGCAGGTGCGGGTTATGGGTCGCATGTGCGGACTTGCTCGAGCTGAGGAGAGCCGCAGGTGCGGAGTTTTGGTCGCACCAGCAGAATCACAGGTGCGGGTGTTGGACCGCAGGTGCGAAAAGAGTCCTGGGCAGAATGTTTTAAATCCGAGATTTGTTGGTCATTTCTTCACTTCTTCTTTGGTTTGGGCGATTTTGGAGGAGCTTCAAGAGAGGATTTTCGTCATGAATCACAAGGTAAGTAACTCCTACATGTTTCTAAGTTAAATACAAGATTATTACATGGATTGAACATGAAATTTTGGGAAAATTTGGGGATTCTTGAATGAAACCTAGAAGTTGGTAAATTTGATTTTTAGTCACGAATTGAGCTTAATTATTGGAGTAAATGGTGTAAATGAATTAGTAAAGCTACGGGTAGAGATTTTTCTTCAAAAAATTTTGAAGTACAGGCACGTGGGCCCGAAGATATTTTGGTCATTTCATTAAGTCGGGTTGGGGAACTCTGTAATTTGAATTTGTTATGATTAATTGAGTATACTTTCATTGAATTATCGTTATTTGGATAGTTTAGGGGCGTTGCGCATCCGTTGGGGTCGTCGTAGGGGTTCGGAAGCCGGTGATGAATCTTCGGAGCGAGGTGAGTCTCCTTTCCAACCTCGTAAGGGGAAAATGTCCCCATAGGTTCCTCATTTGTTGTGTATACATGTTGTGTGGGGGGGGGGGGCGTACGTACCAAGTGATGAGAGTCCGTACGTGGCGACTATATTGCTATGTCGGGTAGCTTTAGGACTCACGAGCATGCCTCTATGTGCCTTATTTGTACCTTGTATGTATTGTAAGTTGTGATTGGTGTTGAGATGGCATGGAAAGGTGAAATATTATGATTTCAATCCCAGTTGGCTACAGTGGTATTTGCACAGTCCTGTTGAGTTCACTGTTGAGTCAGTACACACATGTACCTATATATATGTATATGCACTTGTTATCGAGTCAGCACACGAGTCGCAGACTGGAGGCGCGATCGTGGGTCAGCTTATATATTATTATTATCGAGTCAGCACACGAGTCGCAGACTTGATGCGCGATCGTGGGTCAGCTTATATATTATTATTATCGAGTCAGCACACGAGTTACAGGTATGATGTGCGATCGTGGGTAGCTTATCATTATTGAGTCAGCACACGAGTCGCAGACTTGATGCGCGATTGTGGGTCAGCTTATTACTATTTAGTTAGCACGTGAGTCGTAGGTATGATTCGCGATCGTGGGTTAGCTTATGACCTCAGTCCTTATGACAGCCCTTATGACTCCGGTCGGTTGTCTTGTTCTGGTATTGTATTATCACTTGAGTCTGGGTCAGTTATAACTGGATTGTCAGGTATTGGTTAAGAGGAGATTTTGGTACTTTGCTGTTCATTTTTTCCAGTTATTATCTGGATTACGTTATTTGCTATGTACTTGTTGTTTACTGTCTCACATGCCTATTGCTTTAGCCATATCTCGTCATATATTATATTGCCGGACCTTAGTGAGTATCTAGTCGACCTCTCGTCACTACTCCTTCGAGTTTAGACGGGATACTCACTGGGTACATATATGTATATGTACTCATACTACACTTTATGTGCATTTTGTTGCAAAGGTATCTTTATAGTTCAGCGATTGATTTGGAGACTTACTCGGGCTGCATTCATCCGGAGGCGTTCCGCAATTGACAGAGTCTCCTTCTTTCTATATCTTTACATTGTATCTTTGTTGCCTTTGTACCATTTATTTCTCGGACAAGAGTTGTATAATTGTATAAATTCTTAGAAACTGCTCATGAACTTGTGTCACCGGGTTCTGGGGATGTGTTGAGTCTTGTTTTGTTGAATTAAATGGATTTCCTGTCGTGTTTTATTCATAAAAAGTATTTATTTGATTATGAAATGCAATAAAGGCAACGATTTCGAAATTGTTAAACAGGAACGTATTTCAACTAAATCAGGGGTTGGCTTGCCTGACAGTGGTGTCCGGCACCATAACGACCTATAGATTTTGGGTCGTGACAGGACAGTAGACAAGATGCGCTGAAAAAGAAAACCTAAAACTATATACTGACATGGGTTCAAAACAGTGTTCATTAAATCGATTTACACACAAATGAAAAAAATTATGAACTGAAAACCTAGTTCAAGGAACTAAGGTAGCATTCTCTAGTCTGTTTTCAAAGATAAATAAAAGGAAGAAGAAAGAAAAGGAGTACCAGTGAAAGTAATTTGGAACGGATTTCGGTGACTTCGCCGGAGTTCGGCGGACTCCGGTGAGTTCAAAAGTGACTCAAGCTTGCATGAATCAATGGCTCATGTCAAGAGCCAACGACTCATGTGAGTCTGAGCCACAAGTTCGCTTGAAATTCCCCGATGCAATCCTTTTAGGATTTTCAATTTCCAGATTTGAAATTGGTTGATATTGGTTGATCATTTGGGGAAACTGATGGTAAGACGGTATTGACTGGTAAAATTTTGGTTCCATTTGGTTGAGCTCGGTTGTCGGAGGCGATTTCCAGCTGGCGGAGCACGGCGGAGGAATGGTGGACTAGGGTGGTCCGGTGGAGGCTCCAGGCGGAGCCCGGTGGGTTGAGAGAGAGAATAGAGAGACGGGTTAAGAGAGGGGGAGGGGTGTTAGACTTAGTTAGTGGGGGTAGGGGGTTGGAACAGTTATATAGTTAGGAGCTGGGGAGTTCCCAGCTATTAGATAAAACGAGATCAACGGCTGGGATTTGCTCACTTATCAAAATGGCGTCGTTTGGTAAGAGGTGTCTGGATCAGGTAGAGGATTTGGCTTGGGGCGTGTGGGTTGCTTGTAGAGGCTAATTCTTTTGGGCCTGGGCAAAATTAGCCCAGGTCCTAATTAACACTCTTATAATTAACTAAATCTAATTAACATCCTATAATTAATTAACACCCTAATTAACCTTATAATTAATTAATCTCAATTTAATTAAAACCAAACCTACTTAAATCTAAAAAAAATATAATAAGTAGTTCTAAACCTTATTTTTATCTAATCATAGATTAATTAGGAATAAAACCATTAATTTTATACTCTTAATTAAATCCATGATTCATTGGATAAAAATGATTAATTCTAGTAATTAGTTGTTAAAACTACATTACTTTAAATAACCATAATTCGTCTATTATTTAATTTAGTTAATTTCAAATAGCAAATTCATAATTCTCTGGTAATAATGATGCAATTTTAATAACTTTAAAAGATGAATTATAATCAATGCAAATGCAAACAATTCACAATTAATCACTAAAATTCAACAAAATTCGTAAGATTAATTTATTGTATTGAATTTGTAGGAGTATATGGTGGGTGAAAAATCACGCGTTCACAGTGAGTGGCCAACAAATTTGAGGTAAGTGTTTGGTCTAACTTTGACTTGAGGGAATTTGAGTCCCACTTGTTTGCTATGTGAAATGCATGTGTGTGGTGTATAAGTGAGGTGACGAGTATCTATGCACCACCAAATGGTCTGTTAAACATGATCCATTCCCCGTTCCCAAGTTAATTGATTCTTGGTTTAATTTTTCTATGTTCATTATTGTTTCTACGATTACTTGGCCTTATTCCGTTGTTGTTAAATATTGATGTGGTTATTTTGGAAAGAGTATTGGTTGTTTATTTGATTTCTTTGTGGTATAGAAAGGTTGAGCAGTTTGGCATTGTTTTATTAGGTATATATATATATATGTCGCGCCCCCTTTTTCTATCGCACGAGTTAGGTACGGAGAGATCGGGTTTATGACATTTTGGACAACTCCTTAAAAGAAAGGATTTAAGGAAGAGTCGCCACCTAACGATTTTTATGGTGCGTTAGGGCACCTAGAGTTGATAACTCATGAACTAGTTCGCATTACCAGAGATTGGGTAAGGGCTTGAATTATCCCAAGGGGAAGGTGTTAGGCACCCCTCAAGATCCACAACTGTGGGTCCCAGCCAAGAAGTTTTGGTGAATTTGGACGGTGAACAAATAGCAAGTAAGGTTCATATAAGAGGGGATTTCAAACAAGCATGAAAATCTTTAAAGGTTTTGGAGAAAGCATTAGAATAAACATTTGAAAAGAACTGTCCTAGGTTTAAAGTAATACGGATCACATCAATGCAATACCCGGTATGTCACACCTCGAAAAGGCGGCTACACGTGGTATTAGCGCACCGGTCATCATATTCGTATTCTACCATTCCCACCCCGTAAAGGTTATTTAAAATGCGTGTGTTGGTTACAAATGCTTATTGCGTGCCATTACCCGCCCCATCCTATGAGTCCTGGAAGGTATGTAGAACTACTAATCCTACAATGTGAGTACTAGGCTGAAACCCTAGGCTTAAAGGATAAAATACTAGGCAACATGCATAACAAGTAGGACCTAAAATATAAAGGGACACATAGGGGAAAATAAAGGCTCATAGATCCCTCCACGGGTAGACATACAATCGGCACGTCTCAAACACACTTAAAGTCTCAGAGATGGGGTTAAAAAAAGAGTTTTGAGTAAAACAGTGAGTTTCAAGAGGAGTCTGATTTGGAAAACTTAATGAAGGAGTAATTCAGAGAAATAGTTGATTTTTTAGAAATGCAGTTGTTTTAGGGGGAGTTGTAAAATTCAGAAGTACAATGATTTAAAGCTTTCAGGAAACATAGCCGAAAATTATTGAGGCCTGGTTTTGAAGTAAAAATAGTGATAAGTGACCTAAAATACAGTAGCTTAACATATATGGTAGTTAAAGATAATCGCAGTAAAGGAGTAATGAGTGATACCAAAAATACAGTAGCTTTAAATATCCAGAGCAAGGGTTCAAAATGGCACTAGTTTGAGTGGAGTGAAGTATCTTTGAAAACCCAGTAGTTTAAAGCATAACAGTGCAAAACTCAGAAAGTCCTAAGGGAAGCAAATGCACAATTTCGAGACTGTTTTAAAATAGACCCAGAGTTTTAGTAAAACAAAGTGAACCTCAGTGAGGTAAAACAAGAATGAGAGCAACAGGGTTCAAAAGGTTAAAGAGGTTGATTAGCTCTAAACATAATTGGTTTAATTTTATCGTATACGGCCTAAAGTTGCCTAGGCGTCGTATACATTGCCTAACTATCTCAAAAGGTGAACATGCATATTTGGATTATGATTTTAAAGCATATATTTGCAGAAAATGTTTCAAGTAGGCTAACCGCATTTTATTAGATTAAGCATGCTAATTAGGCGTTTTAACGATTTGCAATTCAAATAAGTATAAGATCCTAAACAACAGGATATCTAATGCACATAGAAGTTCCTAACACATGGTTTCTAAGATGGAAATGCAGTAGTGACCTCATGACGGTTTATTATGCTTGTTATTAACTGATCAGGATTATGGAATGAGGATGATAACATGCTGAAAGTGAAAGACCTAAAGAAGGATTTCTACTATGTGAGATGCATGTCCTATACAAGTTATCTAATGCACAAATAAAGTCCTATAGGCATGTTTTCTACCCATCACCTAAGCTAAGCATGCATAGCCCCTCCCACATTCACTATCAAGCCCCAATATTCGTTTACAAGTTATTACAAACCTGAATAATAAATTACATTAATGAAAAAAGGAAAATAAGAAGTTATTCTATAGGGAGCCTTTAACTACGCCCAATCTCCCTGCCTCACTCCTTCGAGTTTCACAGCCTTAATGGCCTGGGTGCGGCAAAGCTCCCAAGGGGCTCAATGGATCCCTGGCCAATACCAGCACCCAAGCAAATTGCCAAGATTTTAACAAGTGCAGTGTAGAGTTACCAGCCTTGTGTGTCAAAGTTCAATGAGTACTCAGGGGTACTTAAGGAAATTCTCACACGAAGGGGGTAGGACCTAATTTTATAAGAGTAGTGTGAAGTGCAGGGAAGAGAGGAAAGTTCATAGTTTAAGAAAAGAGTTTTCAAAACTGGAGAGTTATTGTTTTTGAAAGATTAACTTAAAATAAACAGAAACATTAATCAAAAGTTCAGCAATACAGGATTGCACACAAGGATAATAGGGAAAAAGGGGAAAATAGATCACATAATAACGCCAAGAGATACAGAGACTTATGAAAACACACTAAGCATGAGTACACAAAATCAAAGAGGTTCAGGGGACCAAGAAATGGCTAAGTGTAGACATGGTAGTAGACAGTAGCAGGAGACAGTTATAACAAGTAAGATTAGGAGCAAACAATAGTCATAAGCATATAAGTCATAAGTAGGATAAGCAATAACAGGTAAAAGGTTCAGGGGGATCAGAGGACACATGATATTTGAACAGGAAAATAAATAACCTAACGGATGTATACAGAAATAGGCATGGTTTATAACAAGTATTGACTTCACTCATAGACATGTAAAGAGGCAAACATGGCAAGTATCAGCAAGCAAACAAGGAGTTAATTACATGTTGAACAGTAGAAACATAGGTAGAAGACAATTAGGAATATGACAAACTGAAATATAAATAAACACATTGGTTTAGAGCTTTGGAAAATTAATTAGAACATACTAGATGATAGAAGAGCACAGCAGAATGTAAGAGCAAGTGATAACACAATAGTAGCCTTGGCTTACAGCCGACTACTAAGAGACAAGAGAAGGGAACAACAATAGAACAGAGAAAGAAAGAGAGCAAGAGCACAAGAGAGAATAGTGTGTATTGATGTGTGTGTTGTGCAATGTATCAGTGTTTTCAGTATGAATCTCAGTGTTAGTGTTTTTTAATTAAGAGTGAAGGCAGAGTATATATAGTTGAAAAGCAAGTGATGAATAAGGTAAAAATCAAGTCAAGTAGTAATTAAAGGAACTCGAAATCAATTAGTTAGGAAATTAAGGCAAGTACTCTTAACTCAAGGGATTTAATTCAAACGAGAAAAGATTCAAACAAGGCAAAGAGGGCAAGTTCAGGATTAGTAAGGAAAGAATCAATTAGTTCAGTAATTTTGGGACTCGGAATCAATTAGTCGGCTATCAAGACAAATACCCCCTTAAGTCAAGGGATTCAAACTCAAACAGTAAACACATAGTTATATAGGGTAAGGTAAAAATCAGTCATGACTAAACAAGAAAAGACTCAGGGTTTACTAAGTAATAGGGTAGACAATTAAGACTAGATTCATAAAGCCAAAATAGTTCAGTAAATAGAGCAAATTAATAAAAAAGGTAAGTGAATCAATCAGTCTAAACAAACAGGCGGATTTATTAGGGCTTTGAAAGATATATTCTTAATCAGATCATTCAGTAGAGAAATTAGTGTCAATCAAGAGGGATTCATGCTCCCAATTTCAACACATATATAGAGAAGCTAATAATCACAGCAACGGACAAGCTCCGAGATGAATAAACAATCATATATAGATAATACGAGTAGGTTAGGCCTTAGAAACTCAGTAGAACATATTCGAGGTACAAAAACTTAAACAAAGCGAGAGTCATGCTAATACACAGAATCAGACATAGAAAAGTTAGGGTTTCAACATAGGCGAGATAACAATCGCAGAATCACCACTATTAGCAGAGAATAGACTTAAGAGTGAAGAGAATCTTAGTTAAAACCAACATAGAAAAGGTTCTGAGAAACCCTTAATTTTAAAAAGGAAGCAAAAAGTTTTAAAACTAAAGCTTTTCAGAGATTGAGTTGACAACAGTGTAAAACATGAAGAAACAAGTTTAAATCGTTAAAAATACCAGAGATTCAAGAAGTTTAGGCAAAAAATTAGGGTTTTATAAGAAACCAGAGAAATCGTAGAACCTGCCGTGAAACTCAAAGATCGTGGTGGATATGGCGTGGTCATGTCCAAACCCCACCGGAGAGGCCGGAAACAACCCAAGCAGGAGCCCCCAGGAGCGAGTTGGCATGGCCCAGGCCCTCCAGGGCCTCAGAGATGAAGTGAACAAGAGAGAAGGGATATCATGGAGGCTGGTAGTCGAAAGAGGTGAGACTGGAAGTAGCCGGAGAAAGCCATCGGAGAAGACAAAGAACCAGAAGGTTCTAGAGAGAAGGGGGAGAAGAAGAGACAAATAGAGAGAGTGAGGAGTCTCGAAATGAGACGGAGAGGGGGGTTAGGTGGGAGTTAATTTAGGAAATGGGGGATCTGGGCCGTTGATCTTATTTGATCAACGGCTCAGATTTAATTAGGGATTGGGTCAGGTAAGGGTTAGGATTGGGCTGGGTTAATTAGGTTTGGGTCTTGGGTTAATTGGGTTTGGGTAGAGTATTTAATTATGCTAGCTTTTAAATAAAAGGTGGCTAAATATTAAATACCCCCAAAATAGAGAAATAATTAAATAAACAGCCAATAATTATACAAAAAATAAAATTGAGTTTAAATAAATGAAATTAAGGGAATTAAACAATATTAAATATAAAAAATGACTAATTATCTAATTAAAATAACATAAAGTGTGCAATTGGGTTATAATTGCAAAATCATTGTAATTATAGCTAAATAATGCCCGATTGGCTAAAATAGAAAATGATTACAATTGATATACTGAGCTAGGAAGTATTTTTAAAATTATTTAGAGCATAATTTATGAATTATTTAAAATATGAAATGTTAAATAGACAAGGAAATAAATTAAATAAAAGTATGAAAAAATAGGAAAAATGCTCATTATTGCAAAGAGTAATTTTGAGAGCTTATATGCAAGTTTGAAAATAATTTGAGAAAAAATTGGGTATCAACAGCTGCCCCTCTTTCCCCGGGAAGGATGAAAGAGTTGTCGGGTAAAGATATGATGGCCAATTTTGACTGAGATGAAACTGTGGGATAGGATTTGGTCGTACCCTGGTTTCTGAGTTGCCTACATATCCCTGGTTTTATAGGAATCAGGCCGTATGTAGTTCCGGGATCATCAACGAAATATACTGGTGATGTTTCACAAGAACGGACGCAAGGTGCATGGTAAGGTAAAAGTAGGAAGGTCTTACAGGGTTGTATCGGAGAACTGGAGCGGTTTGCTCCTGCCTGGTTGGCTGTTCCGGCCGAGTTACCTGCAAATAAAGAACAATTGTATATTGTGCATAATATAAACATGATGCAAGTTCCCATTGGACTATGAATGTTGTCTTTGGACAATTAGGATGATGTCATTAGACCACGATGTCCTGGGCCATGAATCGCTTGGTGCGGGATTCGCAGGCTATGAAATGATGTTCTCGGGCCTTGAGGATGGTGCCTCCGAACCATGTGCCTTTGAATAATGATGTGCAGGTTGAATAAAAGATATCCTTAGGCCATGAAGTGATGTTCTCATGCCATGAAGATGGTGCCTCTGAACGATGACGCCTTTGGACAAGTTGGCGATATTTCAACCCATGAAGAATGCAGTAGTATGGTGTTGACAAGACAGAGCTTAGTCTTGCGATTTTCGAAAAGAAAGAGGGCAGAGCTTAGCCCGAAAGAAAGCGTAAATAAATAACGTAACGAAAGGTGACTGCTTTGAAAAGGTAGAAAGGAGCTTAGCGTAATGAAGTAAGATTCGGAGAGAGGTAGCGTAGAACCTCGAAAGGCAGAATGATAGCCTTATGCAATGCAGGAAATAAAATGCAGGGGAGGTAGCGTAGAACCTCGGAAGGCAGAATAGGTAGCCTTATGCAAGAAGTAAATGCAGAGGAGACGGTGCTTAGTATCGGAAGGCAGAAAGGTAGCCTTATGTAATGCGAGAAATGCAGGGGAGACATTCTTAGTCTCGGAAGGCAGAAAGGTAGCTTTATGCAAAGATGCGAATGCAGATGGAGGTAGAGCTTAACCTCGGAAGGCAGAATGATAGCTTTATGCAGATGTGAATGCAGATGGAGGTAGAGCTTAACCTCATGCAGATGGAGACAAAGCTTAGTCTCGGAAGGCAGAATTGTAGCCTTATGCAAATGAGAAAAATGCAGAGAGATAGTGCTTAGTCTCGGAAGGCAGAATGATAGCCTTATGCAAATGCGAAAAATGCAGAGAGACAGTGCTTAGTCTCGGAAGGCAGAATGGTAGCCTTATGCAATGCGAGAAAATGCAGGGAGACAGTGCTTAGTCTCGGAAGGCAGAATGGTAGCCTTATGTAGTGCAGAAACTAAAATGACAGTAAGAGTTCTTAGCTGATGATAAAGTGCGGTGATACGATTGTTGCGAATGAAGTGTCGTTTGCAATGATGATAATAGTAAGTGTCGGCATGTGCAATGAGTTCAAGAGCGTATCCTTGAGAATCATGCGTCTTTTGGGGATAATAAGATGTCTTGGGCTTTCGCCGTATTTGTTCCTGCATCCAAAGAAAAATCGTGAGTTCCGTAAAGGGGAGGGTTAGTTCGTATCCCCGCTGGCTCGGATCGGCCTGTCTTCTTGATGATGATAACTTTGTTTAAAAATTCCGTATATTCCTCCTTTTTCTGACGGCGACAGATGCATGCTGATGCGTGTTTCTTTGACGATCTCTGCGTTTCCTAGGTTGACGACCTCAGTCTCGTCCAAGTTAGACTTAGGTCTATTCTCAAAGTTCTCGACCTCTTTAATAATATCCTCAGGCATATCATCCTCGTCTGACTTGGAATCCGTTTGTTGCGTTGCCTAGTTGCAGGTCACAATCGTCGGTTCATCAAGATAAGTAATAGTAATGTTGTGTAAAACAAAGTAATGGGGAGGAAAGCAATAGCAAGTAAATATAAGATTTATAAAGAAACTGGAAATGCTTTGATAAATTGAATAATAGTTTAAACATGGGAGCGTTTTCTTGCAGAAATTAAAATGCGAGAAGAAAATTCTTTTAAATAAATAAACTGTAAATAATGCTTGTTTTGTTAGCCTTGCTACCCCGAGGCTCGACGGGCTTTTGTTGTCCTGACGGACCAATTGTTGAGACATGATCCCTTGCTCACGACTTGTATAGAAGGGCCTTCCTCTCCCTCCTCTTCAAGAATGACACTGCAGTCCATGTCCTCATCATCCAGAAATAGATCCCTTATTGCCGCTAGCGCCTCCTCCTCATCTGTACCATATGTGATGTCAGCTGGCTAGAAAGTCTGCTCTATGTGGGGTATTGGCTGCTCCAATGGGTAGTAGGGGCCGCGCCATGGTGGCGACCAGTCCTTGAGTGTTATTGTCTTTGTTATTCCCCAGTGTACCCATACCCTAGACCAAAAGTAGTATCGTGCTTCTTGAGTGTTATTGTCTTTGTTATTCCCTGAAGATGCTTACCGAGCCCTTTACCCGGCTCGTACCCTTTCCAGTTCAATATGCTTTTGGTCTTACTTCCCCACCACTTGTTCTTGTCAATTACATTAACACGTTCAACGTTGTGTTAGATTTCTTCACCCAACCTCCTTCTTCCATCGATGACCGAAAAGGTCTGGCGACCGTAGATATGGGTCCTAACGTCGCCATTAATGATTACCTCTTGGTGTAAGGTTGATGCCACGGCCCCAGCCGCGTGGATCCAAGGTCGTCCCAATAGTAAATTGTAGGACGCAGGCACATCTATCACTTGGAAATCTACATCGAACCAAGTTGGTCCCATCTGTAAGCACAAGGTGATTTCTCCCATGGTGGACCTCTGCGAACCATCAAAGGCTTTTACGTTGATTTCTCCTTCCTTTATCTCATGTAGACTTTTGCCCAATTTCTTGAGTGTGACCAGCGGACAGATGTTAAGGCTGGAACCCCCATCAATTAGGATCATTGTGATGAAATGATCCTCACATTGCACTGTGATGTGTAGTGCTCTGTTATGCCCTAACCCCTCGGGCTATCACGACCCAAATTCCTACTCAGGTCGTGATGGCGCCCAACACCGTAGTCAGGCAAGCTAACACTAGTTACTAAAAGTGAGGAAATGAAGCAAGTTGATTTAAAATAACCCAAAATCATTTGCCAGCATAAACGGAATTAGCAAAATACTAGCGAATCAACTACGGGTGCTAAGACCTAGTGTCACAAGCCCACAGGCGACTAGTGGAATATACAAATAGACAAAATGAATGTTCAACTGTCTGAAAAGGGGTAGAAAGAAATATCCCAAAAATAATAGAAGCTCCACAGTGCCGCTACAGAACGCCAGGAAGAGCAGCTCACCGTGTAGTCAAATCTCGGTAGTACTCTTAGTGACGAACACCCGAATGGTGACCAGGTGCAACAACCTCAGAACCTATACAATTAAGTACAAAAGTGCAGCATGAGTACATATAAACAAATATGTACCCAGTGAGTATCCCGTCTAAACTCGAAGAAGTAGTGACGAGAGGTAGACGTGTTACTCACTAGGGTCGTCATCAATAATATGATTTAATGAATCTAAACAGTAATAACATTTATGGAAAGCAAGTAGACATGAAACATCAGTATATAAAGATAACGATCTCCCTGCAAGGGCCAAGTAACAATATTTAACAAAAAATCACAAGTTTCGTTCTCACAGAACAATTTAATTGGTAAGAATAATAATAAGACTCTCAATCAAGCACACAGCATATAATATGCCGAGGCGTACGGCCGAAGCGACGCAAAAAATTAAATGTGCACTACCGAGGGTCGAGCGGTATGAACCATAGATGCATCTATTACCCCGCTCGTGAATCGATCATGCGACGCGGTTGACATAAATATAAGACTACCCCGCTCATGAATTATACATGCGACACGGGTGCTCGTAGACATACACAAAATTATCAAGAAATTCAGGAATTTATCATGGATTATTCTTAAATTCAGGGATTTAAACACTTAAACTTACACAAAGCTCCCGAAATTCTCATGTTAATTTCAAGGGTAATAAGCAACCAGGAACACAATTAAGGATACAGGTAAGGCACATAGAGGCATGCTTGTGAAGTCCTAAATTCTACCCGACACAACAGAGTAGTAGCTACGCACGGATTCTCGTCACCTTGCGCGTACGTAGCCCCCGCAAATAAGGACAACTCAATCATTTATATTTACTTATGGGGACAATTCCTTCTTATAAGGTTGGAAAGGAGACTCACCTCGCGTAGAATCAACTTCCCGGCCAAGAACGCGCCCGAAACTCCAAACTTTACACCCGAGGACTCGAAACTAGTCAAATGATATATAAATATGTCAATGCATGCTCAAGGTGTGGAAATTCTCCTACTTATTTAGTAAATGCACTATTCTTGAAGAAATCCCAAAATACACCCCCGGGCCCACATGCTCGGGTTCCGGAAATTTTTGAAGATAACACTAACCCATGGCCTAAGGGTCATTAATATGTAATTTTTATATGATTTAATTGTAGAAAAGTGGTGAAATTCCCTAAAGTTCATCAACCCTAGGTTTTCACTCTATCCCCTATGATTTCCACTATTTAGATGTTAATCTACCTAAGTTTTGGTGTAATAATCTAACATTTTAGTAGAATTTACTTACCTCTTAGTGGCTAGGTTGTTGAGAGTTCTTTCCAAGCTCTCAAGTCTTCAATGGATGTGTAAAACGGAAAGAATGAAGGAAATCCCGTGTTTAAGTGAAAATGCATTGCTTGGCCTACAGGGCTTCCGCACCTGTGGCTAGAGCACCGCACCTGCGGTATCGCTCCTGCGAGCTGGGGCTCGCACCTGCGGAGTTGGACGAGAAGGACTGGGCCCGCACCTGCAGAGCTAGAGACCGCACCTATGGTTCCGCTCCTGTAGAATTAAATCCTCACCTGCGGAATCCCCGCACCTGCGGTCACACCAGATCAGGTGCACCAGCTACATTTTCAGCTGGTTTTTGGCCTCGTGTGGTGTCTGGGAGGCACCTAGGCCAACCTGAGCCCCCGTCCAATTATACCAACAAGTCCTAAATCATAATACTGACTCGCTCGAGCCTTCGGAACACCCGAAACAACGCTAAATCTCAAAATCACCCCTCAAAACCCCTAGGATCAAACTTAAGAACTTCTAAGTTCTTGAATTCGGTTTCAATGCGCCGAACCAACCTATACCACTCGGAATGACACCAAATTTTGCAGGCAAGTCATGAATGACATAACGAAACTATTCCCGGTCTCAGAATTCCGTTCGGACCTCGATAACATAAAATCACGTTCCAAACCAAATTTCTAACTTAAGGAAACTCTATTTCGCTATCTGGCGTCGAAACGCTCCCGGGTCATCCAAAACTCATTCCGGACATACGTACAAATCCGAAATCATCATACAAAGCTACTAGAATCGTCGAAACTCAATTCCGAGGTCGTTTACTCAAAATGTTGACCGAAGTCAAACTTGACTTTAAAAGCCAACCTTAAGGAACCAAGTGTTCCTATGCTATTCGAAACACTTCTAAATCCCGAACCACCTGTCCCGGCAAGTCACAAATCACGATAAGCCACTACGGGAAGTATTATTTGGGGGATCAGGGTCCGAATACGCAAAACGATCGGTCGGGTCATTACATTCTCCACCTCTTAAACAAACGTTCGTCCTCGAACGGGTCTAGAATCATACCTGCAGTGCTGAATAAGTGTGGGTATCTGCTCCGCATGTCCTCCTGGGACTCCCAAGTCGCCTCCTCGACCGGCCGGCCCCACCACTGGACCTTTACAGCAGAAATTCTCTTAGATCTCAACTGGCGGTCCTGCCTATCAATAATAGGAACTGGCTCATCCTCGTAGCCCAACCTCTCATCCAACTGAATAGTACTGAAATCAACAACGTGAGAGAAGTCGGCGTGGTATCTCCGAAGCATGGATACATGGAATACCGGATGGACTCCTGATAAGCTGGGAGGTAGAGCAAGCTCATAAGCAACCTCTCCAACTCGCCTCAACACCTCGAAAGGACCTATGAACCTCGGGCTCAGCTTGCCCTTCTTCGCGAACCTCATAATACCCTTCATCGGCGAAACCTTCAGCAAAACCTTATCTCCTTCCATAAATGACACATCACGTGCCCTCTGATCCACGTAACTCTTCTATCTGGACTGTGTTGTGCTGTGCGGAGCCTCTCCTGAATTAACTTCACCTTCTCTAAAGCATCTCTCACCATTTCTAACCCATATAACCTAGCCTCACCAGGCTCAAACCACCCAATAGGAGAACGACATCTCCGACAATATAAAGCCTCAAATTGAGCCATCTCGATGCTGGACTGATAACTATTATTTTCTAAGGGCAAGAACTTGTCCCACTGGCCTCCCAAGTCAAGCACACATGCTCTGAGCATGTCCTCCAATATCTGAACGGTACGCTCCGACTAACCATAAATTTGTGGATGAAATGTTGTGCTGAGATCAACCTGAGTACCCATCTCTATGTGCAATGCTCTCCAAAAGTGCGAGGTGAACTGAGGACCTCGATCAGATATAATGGACACCGGTACACTGTGGAACCGGATAATCTCTCGAATGTAGATCAGGGCTAGTCGCTCAGAAGTATAAGTAGTGGCCACATGAATGAAATGCACTGAATTGGTCAACCTATCCACAATAACCCAAAACGTGTCAACCTTCTGCAACGTCCGTGGCAACCCAACCACAGAGTCCATAGTGATGCGCTCCCACTTCCACTCAGGAATGGGCATCCGCTGAAGTAGGCCCCCTGGCCTCTGGTGCTCATATTTAACATGTTGGAAATTAAGACACCTAGCCACATACTCCACAATGTCCCTCTTCATCTGTCTCCAACAGAAATGCTGCTTCAGATCACGATACATCTTCGTAGCACCAGGATGAACAGAATACCGAGAACTGTGTGCCTCCTCAAGAATCCTCTACCTCAGGCCATCAACATTTGGAACACACAGACGATTCTGAAGTCTCAGAACACCATCCTCGCCAATAGTAATATCCTTGGCACCACCCTGAACCACTGTCTCCCGTAGTTCTGCCAGACACGGGTCATCATACTATCGAGCCTTAATCTCCCCCAATAAAGAAGACTGAGCACCCACATCTAGAACTCAACGAGGCTCTGAAAGATCTAATCTCACCAAGCGATTGGCCAAGGACTGAATGTCCAAGGCTAGAGGCCTCTCCTCTACTGCAATATAGGCCAAGCTACCCATACTCTCTGCCTTCCTACTCAAAGCATCTGCTACTACATTCGCCTTGACGAGATGATAAAGAATGGTGATGTCGTAATCCTTTAGTAACTCAAGCCACCTGCGCTGCCTCAAATTAAGATCCCTCTGTTTGAACAAGTGCTGCAAGTTGCTGTGGTCCGTATACACCTCACAAGACACCCCATATAAGTAATGCCTCCAAATCTCAAGAGCATGAACAATCGCCGCCAACTCCAAATCGTGCACAAGGTAATTCTTCTCATGAACCTTCAGCTGGTGCGAGGCATAAGCAATAACTATTCATTCATGCATTAATACACACCCCAAGCCAACGTGTGAAGCGTCGCAATACACCGTATACATCCCCGAACCGGAAGGCAATACTAGAACTAGTGCCGAAGTCAATGCAGTCTTGAGCTTCTGAAAGCTCGCCTCACACTCATCAGACCACCAAAATGGAGCATTTTTCTGAGTCAATCTAGTCAATGGGGCTGCAATGGATGAAAAGCCCTCCACAAATCGTCGGTAGTAGCCTGTTAGACCCAAGAAACTCCTGATCTGTGTCGCTAATGTAGGACGTGGCCAACTCTGAACTGCCACAATCTTCTTAGGATCAACCTTGATACCCTCTCCAGATACCACATGCCCTAAGAATGCCACAGAATCTAACCAAAACTCACACTTGGAGAACTTAGCATATAGCTTCTGTCCACGCAAGGTCTGGAGCACAACTATCAAATGTTGCTCGTGCTCTTCCAAGCTACGTGAGTAAATCAAAATGTCATCAATGAAGACGATAACAAAGGAATCAATATACGGCCTGAACACCTTGTTCATCAAGTCCATAAAGGGTGTCGAGGCATTAGTCAAGCCGAAGGACATCACTAGGAAGTCATAATGGCCATATCTCGTACGAAAAGCAGGCTTCGAAACATCCAAAGCCATCATCTTCAGCTGATGATACCCCGATCTCAAGTCAATTTTAGAAAATACCCTGGAACCCTGTAACTGGTCAAACAAATCATCGATGCGCGGCAATGGATACTTGTTCTTAATAGTTACCTTGTTCAACTGGCGGTAATCAATGCACATCCGCATAGACCCATCTTTATTCTTTACAAATAGAAGTGGAGCACCCCACGGCGATACACTCGGCCTGATAAACCCCTTAGCCAACAACTCCTCAAGCTTCTCCTTCAACTACTTAAACTCCTTTGGAGCCATACGGTACGGGGGAATAGAAATAGGCTGAGTTCCTGGAGCTACATCAATACAAAAATCGATATCTCGATCCGGAGGCATGCCCGGAAGGTCTGAAGGAAAGACATCCACAAACTCTCGAACAACTGGCACTGAATCAATCGTTGGAAACTCGGCGGTGGTGTCCGGCACATAAGCAAGATATGCCAAACAACCCTTCTCTACCATATGTCGAGCCTTCAGGAAGGAAGTAACTCTACTGGCTGCACTAACTGAGGAACCTCTCCATTCCATCCTAGGAAACTCGGGCATGGCCAAAGTAACCGTCTTGGCATGGCAATCCAAGATGGCATGATTAGGAGATAGCCAATCCATGCTCAGGATAATCTCGAAATCCACCATGTCGAGCAATAGAAGGTCCGCTCTACTCTCGAACCCACAAAAGTTGACCAAACAAGACCGATATACCCGGTCTACCACCACAGAATCGCCCACAGAAGTGGACACATATATAGGAGAATCCAAGGACTCGCAAGGAACATCCAGAAAATAAGAAAATAAGGCTGAAACATATGAATAAGTAGATCCCGGATCAAATAGCACTGATGCCTCCCTACCACATACTGAAATAGTACCTGTGATCATGACGTCTGAGGCCACTTCATCTACTCGGGACGGAATAGCATAGAATCTGGCTGGAGTACCTGAAGACTGACATCCGCTGAACTGAATAGGAGCTAACTGAGCTCCCCCTAACTGCCTCCACCTCTGGGATGACCTCTACCAGCCTTTCCTCCATCTCTGGGTGGACGGAGCGCCGGTGGTGTGTATGTAGGCTGATAACTCTGCTGAATAGCCTTGCCCCGAAGTCTGGGATAAGTCCTCCTCATATGGCCTGAATACCCACACTCAAAGCATCTCACTGGAGGCGTGTCTTGCTGCCCTGAAGAAGAAGAACCCTGAATAGCTGGGGGACGGTGAGAACCCTCTAGCATAGCACTGAAGTAGGGACTTGGAGAACCCTGATGACCTGAATACCCGCCGGAGGAACCCTGGATGGCTGGTGGGAGATAAGAACTCTCCGGCATGGCACTGAATAAGGCCTCACTGGGGCACCACGGGGAGGTGGTGGAGGAGCTGAATATGGAGGCCTGCTAGGCTGGCCTCTACTGAACTGACACATGCGCCTGCCTGGGGCGCCTAGGAAATCTCCCGAAAATCTAGCCCTCTTATCCTGCTGACCCTGCTCTCTGCCCCTCGATTGGTAACCCTCACTCCGGCGAGCTATCTCGACCACAAGCTGATAAGGATCACCCATCTCCACCTTTCGGGCCATGTTGGCCCTAATATCTGAGTTTAGCCCAGCTATAAATCGCCGCACTCTCTCAGCATCCGTAGGAAGAATCATAAGGGCATGATGGGACAACTCTGAAAACCTGGCCTCGTAATTTGTCATTGTCATCTGCCCCTGCTCCAGCTGCTCAAACTGCTACCGCAGCTCTTCCCTCTCGGAGAGTGGAATATACATGTCCAGGAATAGCTGGGTGAACTGCTCCCATGTGAGAGAAAGGGAACCTGCGGGCCTACCCAGGATTAATGACTGCCACCATCTGCGGGCCCTGCCCTCTAGCTGAAAAGTAGTGAAATCAACTCCGTGGGACTCCAAGATCCTCATGTTGTGCAGACAGTCCCTGCAACTATCAATAAAATCCTGGGCATCCTCGCCCCTCTCACCCCCGAAGAAAGGATGGTGAAATCGAGTCCATCTATCAAGTAACTTCTGCGGATCGCCGTCTGTGGCTGGTCTAAGCTCAGGTGCTACTGCTGGTTGTGCTTCACCCGTGGGCAGAGTACCCGGAGTCTGATATACTGTCGCTGCATGACCTGCGGCCTGGATGGTAGGGGTATGAACTCCCCCTCCCGCCTGAGATGTAGCAGGATCCGTTGAAAATAAACCAGCATGAGTCATAGTATCCCTGAACCGCATCATACGTGCCACGACCTCTTGGAAGCTTGGTGCAGTCATGAAATCCATCGGAGTTGGATCTGCTGGGGGCACCTCACCCTGCTCCTTAGGGATAGGATCCTCTGGGGTGCTAATGGAGTAACTCTGGGGGGCCCCCGTCCCCTACCTTAGGTCGGTGCCCTCCCCCGGCCTCTGCCACGGCCTCGGACTACAGGGGTAGTGGCATCTCCCGAGCCTGGAATATCAGTTGCACGGGTCCTTACCATCTGTGAGAGAGTACAAGAATGAGATTTAGTAAGACCATCGACTGCACGATAGAATAAGAATAAAGAGAGATTTTTCTAACACCCTGTAGCCTCACGAAGATAAATACATACGTCTCCGTATCGATCCGCAAGACTCTACTAGGTTTTCCTGTGACTTGTGAGACCTACGTGAACCTAGAGCTCTGATACCATGTTGTCACGACACAAATTCCTACTGAGGGCGTGATGTCGCCCAACACCGTAGTCAGGCAAGCCAACACTAGTTACTAACGAAATTACTTAAACAAATGAGATGTTCAAACACTTACCCAGTTTTTAAATTTAAGGAGTCCTTTACTAAAAGTGGCATAGGGTACGATGAGAACTGGCAGAGTTTATACCCCTGAACATTTGGCCGAGTCTATCAAGAAGGCCAACAACCGTCCCCCCGTCATTGAAACAGGTTTAGACGATCAGTGGAGAAAGAAATAAGCCAAGGAATACTCAATCCTCGACCAGTTGAACCAAACGCCAGCTCAGATATCCATCATCTCCCTATTACAAAACTCTGAAAATCACAAGAGAGTTTTGCTAAGGGTACTGAGTGAAGCATATGTACAGAGAAATATCACCAGTGGAGAAATGGCCAACATGGTAGGCCGGGTACTGGAGAGCCATAAGATCACTTTCCATGGAGATGAGCTACCGCCCGTGTAACAACCCGACCGGTCGTTTTGTGTATTCGGACCCCGATCCCCCATATAATACTTCCCGTAGCGGCTTATCATGATTTTTGACTTGCGAGGACGAGTGGTTTGGAATTTGGAAGTGTTTCGAATAGCATAGGAACACTTGATTCCTTAAGCGTGGCTTTTAAAGCCAAGTTTGACTTCGATCAACATTTTGAGTAAACGACCTCAGAATCGAGTTTCGACGATTCCAGTAGCTTTGTATGATGATTTCAGACTTGTACGTATGTCCAGAATGGGTTTTGGATGACCCAGGAGCGTTTCGACGCAAGATAGCGAAACAGAGTTTCCTTAAGTTTGAAATTTGGTTTGGAATGTGATTTTATGTTATCGAGGTCCGAAAGGAATTTCGAGACCGGGAATATTTCCGTTATGTCATTCATGACTTTCTTGCAAAATTTGGTGTCATTCCGAGTAGTATAGATCGGTTCGGCGCATTGAAACCGAATTCAAGAACTTAGAAATTCTTAAGTTTGATCCTAGGGGTTTTGAGGGGTGATTTTTAGATTTAGCGATGTTTCAGGTGTTCCGAAGGCTCGGGCGAGTCCGTATTATGATTTAGGACTTGTTGGTATAATTTGACGGGGGCTCGGGTTGGCCCATGTGCCTCCCGGACACCACACGAGGCCAAAAACTAGCTGAAAATGCAGCTGGTGCACCTGATCTGGTGTGACCGCAGGTGCGGTTTCCCAGTCACAGGTGCGGGACCGCTCCTGTGGCCCCAGCCTTGCAGGTGCAGGGATTTCGCAGGTGCGGATTTAATTCCGCAGGAGCGGAACCGCATGTGTGGTCTCCAGCTCCGCAGGTGCGGGCCCAATCCTTCCCGTCCAACTCCGCAAGTGCGAGCCCCAGCTCGCAGGCGCGAGTTCGCAGGTGCGGTCCTCGAGCCCCTGTAGGCTACATATTTATTCGCAGGTGCGGTCCTCGAGCCCCGTCACTACTTCTTCGATTTTAGACGGGGTACTCACAGGGTACATATTTGTTTATATGTACTCATGCTACACTTATGTACTTAATTGTACAGGTTCTGAGGTTGTTGCACCTGGTCACCATTCGGGTGTTCCTCGCTGAGAGTACTACTGGGATTTGACTACACGATGAGCTGCTCTTCCTGGCGTTCTGCAGCGGCACTATGGAGCTTCTATTATTTTTTGGATATTTCTGTCTACCCCATTTCAGACAGTTGTACATTCATTTTGTCTATTTGTATATTCCACTAGTCGCCTGTGGGCTTGTGACACTAGGTCTTGGCACCTGTAGTTGATTCGCTAGTATTTTACTAATTCCGTTTATGCTGGCAAATGATTTTGGGTTATTTTAAATCAACTTGCTTCATTTCCTCACTTTTAGTAAAGGACTCCTTAAATTTAAAAACTGGGTAAGTGTTTGAACATCTCATTTGTTAAGTAATTTCGTTAGTAACTAGTGTTGGCTTGCCTGACTTTGGTGTTGGGCGCCATCACGACCTGAGTAGGAATTTGGGTCATGACAACATGGTATCAGAGCTCTAGGTTCACGTGGGTCTCACAAGTCACAGGCAAACCTAGTATAGTCTTGCGGATCGATACGGAGACGTCTGTATTTATCTTCAGTACCCGTGCAGCCGATATTCCAGGCCCGGGAGATGCCGCTACCCCCATAGTCCGAGGCCGTGGCAGAGGCCGGGGGAGGGCACCGGCCTGAGGTAGAGGACGGGGGCGCCCCAGAGTTACTCCATTAGCACCCCCAGTGGATCCTATCCCTGAGGAGCAGGGTGAGGTGCCCCTAGCAGATCCAACTCCGATGGATTTTATGACTGCACCAGGATTCCATGAGATCATGGTCCGTATGATGCAGTTCATGGATACTATGACTCAGGTTGGTTTATTTCCAGCGCATCCTGCTATATCTCAGGTGGGAGGGGGAGTTCAGACCCCTACCACCCAGGCAGCAGGTCATGCAGCGGCAGTATATCAGACTCCGGGTACTCTGCCCACGGGTGGAGCACAGCCATCACTAGCATCTGAGCTTAGACCAGCCGCGGACGGCGATCCACAGAATTTACTTGATAGATGGACTCGGTTTCACCCTCCTGTCTTCGGGGGTGAGAGGGGCGAGGATGCCTAGGATTTTATTGATAGGTGCAGGGACAGGCTGAACAACATGAGGATCTTGGAGTCCCACAGAGTTGATTTCACTACTTTTTAGCTAGAGGGAAGGGCCCGCAAATGGTGGCAGTCATTCATCCTGGGTAGGCCAGCAGGTTCCTTTCCTCTCACATGGGAGATGTTAGATCAACTATTCCTGGACAGGTATATTCCACCCTCCGAGGAGGAAGAGCTGCGGTATCAGTTTGAGTAGCTGGAGTAGGGGCAGATGACAGTGACAGATTACGAGGCCAGGTTTTCAGAGTTGTCCTGTCATGCCCTCCTGCGGTCCTAGCCTCGCAGGTGCGGGAATGCCGTAGGTGCGGTCTCTAACTCCGAAGGTGCGGGTCCAGCCTTTCCCGTCCAACTCCGCAGGTGCGAGCCCCAACTCGTAGGCGCGAGACCGCAGGTGCGGTCCTCGAACCGCAGGTGCGGAACCCCGGTAGGCCAGGTAGTGTATTTTCATTTAAACACGGGATTTCCTTCATTCCTTTCATATTTTACCTCCATTGAATATTTGAGAGCTTGGTAAGAACTCTCCACCACCTAGCTACCAAGAGGTAAGTAAATTCTACTAAAATGTTATATTATTACACCAAAACTAAGATAGATTAACATCTAAACAGTGGAAATCATAGGGGTTAGAGTGAAAACCTAGGGTTGATGAACTTTAGGGAATTTCACAACTTTTCTACCATGAAATCATATAGATATTATATTTTAATGACCCTTAGGCTATGGGTGAGTGATATCTTCCAAAATTTCCGGAATCCGAGCATATGGGCCCGGGGGTGTATTTTGGGATTTCTTCAAGAATAGTGAATTTACTAAGTAAGTAGGAGAATTTCCATACCTTGAGCATGCATTGACATATTTATATATCATTTGACTAGTTTCGAGTCCTCAGATGTAAGATTTGGAGTTTCGAGCTCGTTCTTGACCGGGAAGTTGATTCTACGCGAGGTGAGTCTCCCTTCCAACCATGTAAGAGGTAATTGTCCCCATAGGTAAATGTAAATGATTGAGTTTGTCCTTATTTGCAGGGGCTACGTACGCGCAAAGTGACGAGAGTCCGTGCGTAGCTACTACTCTATTGTGTCGGGTAGAATTTAGGACTTCACAAGCATGCCTCTATTTGCCTTACCTGTATCCTTACTTGTGTTCCTGGTTGCTTATTACCCATGAAATTAACATGAGAATTTCGGAAGCTATGTGTAAGTATAAGTGTTTAAATCTCTGAATTTAAGAATAATCCATGATAAATTCCTGAATTTCCTGATAATTCTGTGTATGTCTACCAACACCCGTGTCGCATGTATAATTTGTAGCGGGGTAGTCTTATATTTATGTCAACCGCGTCGCATGATCAATTCGCGATCGGGGTAATAGATGCATCTATGGTTCGTGCCACTCGACCCTCGGCAGTGCACATTTAAATTTATGTGTCGCTTCGGTCGTACGCCTCGGTATATTATATTCTATGTGCTTGATTGAGAGTCTTACTATTATTCTTACTAATTAAATTGTTCTGTGAGAAAGAAACTTGTGATTTTTGTTAAATATTGTTACTTGGCCCTTGTAGGGAGATCGTTATCTTTATATACCGATGATTCATGTCTACTTGCTTCCATAAATGTTATTACTGTTTAGATTCATTAAATCATATTATTGATGACGACCCTAGTGAGTAACACGTCTACTTCTCGTCACTACTTCTTCGAGTTTAGACGGGGTACTCAAAGGGTACATATTTGTTTATATGTACTCATGCTACACTTATGTACTTAATTGTACAGGTTCTGAGGTTGTTGCAGCTGGTCACCATTCGGGTGTTCGTCGCTAAGAGTACTACCGGGATTTGACTACACGATGAGCTGCTCTCCTGGCGTTCTGCAGCGGCACTGTGGAGCTTCTATTATTTTTGGGATATTTCTGTCTACCCCCTTTCAGACAGTTGTACATTCATTTTGTCTATTTGTATATTCCACTAGTCGCATGTGGGCTTGTGACACTAGGTCTTGGCACCCGAAGTTGATTTGCTAGTATTTTGCTAATTCCGTTTATGCTGGCAAATGATTTTGGGTTATTTTAAATCAACTTGCTTTGTTTCCTCACTTTTAGTAAAGGACTCCTTAAATTTAAAAACTGGGTAAGTTTTCGAACATCTCATTTGTTAAGTAATTTCGTTAGTAACTAGTGTTGGATTGCCTGACTTCGGTGTTGGGCGCCATCACGACCTGAGTAGGAATTTGGGTCGTGACAGAAAGTGTCAACATAATGGCATGCAAGTCCAAGACTTTTGGGATGGACTAACGCCTTCCTCGCGACGAACTCTGAGTACTGCAGTTGGATGTCCTTTAATAAAGTAGACTCCCGAGGAGATTTTTACAATTCTTGATGAGCTCTCTAAAGATGCTAACTAATGGCATGTTGAGAGTAAGATAGAAGAAAATCAGCTGAGGTCCACCAAGTAGACTCTAACACGTAAGTGCAAGCCTAGCTAGACACCATGGACAACGAAATAAGAAAGTTAACATTAGCCAAGGTACAAAGAGAGCCGCAAGCAACATGTGACTTTTGTGGAATAAGACACCCTACACATAAGTGTCAAGCTTCAGCTGAAGTAGTAAATGTTGTGGGGAGATTTGATAGAGGCAACTACCAAAGTGACAACAATTTTAACTCCATGGGATAGAGGCACCCAGTTTTCTCTTGGATTTCACTAGGTGGTGGTGCAAACACATGGCAGCAAAATAACTCCAGACCCCAAGGACAAAAAGCTCAAGGTTTTAAAAATCAATAGAGGCAGGAATATCACACTGCACAGTCTAATTAGTCTAGCATGGAAGATCTGATGAAGGCATTTATTGTTAAGACAGACGAGAGACTTGAATTTGTGATGACCCAAAAGGTCATCCTGTGTAAATTTAACTACAAATGTGTTACGAGGACCCGAGAGCCTTCGTTAATCTCACCTCGATGTGCGTGTGCAGCCCGGGCGCGTAGTCGGGAAGCCTTTATGTGGAAATTTGATTTAAAAAGGTTGAATTTATGATAATTAATTGAATAAAGTTGACTTTGGTCAACATTTTACGTAAACGGACCCGAACCCGTGATTTGACGGTCCCGGATGGTCCGTAGGAAAATATGGGACTTGGGCGTATGCCCGGAATCGAATTCCAAGGTCCCAAGTCCGAGAAATGAATTTTTAAAGAAAAATGTTTTCTGAAAACAATAAAGGTTTTTGAAATGAACTTTGATGTGAAAACTGTGTTACCAGGCCTGTATTTTTATTCCGGAGCTCGGAACAGGTTTAATATGGTTATTACGGGTGTTCTGTAAATTTTGGTGAGAAACGGACTTGGTTTGACGTGTTTCGGATCAAAAATGGGAAATTTAGAAGTTTATTAAGTTTGAGAAAATTCTATAAATTTTGGAGGTTAATTCATTATTTTTCATGTTATTTTTGGTGGTCTAATTACTTGAATAAGTCTGTAGGATGTTTATGAGGGTGTGTGTGTATTTGGTTTTGAGCCCCGAGGGCTCGGGTGAGTTTCGGGTAGGTCTCGGGGTGCAAAAGAGTTAGAAAATCTGGTGTTTTGATTGGTTTATGGTGTTTGATGTTTCCTTCAGTGCAATCGCATATATAGATCCGCGATCGCATAGCTTTGTGGGGTGGGGGAGGTCAGTTCTTCTATGCGATCGCATAGAGTAGTCCGCGATCACATAGGGGTATAGGCTAGATGGGTGAGGGCAGGGCAATTACTCTCTGCGATAGCACGAGCCTTATCCGCGATCGCATAAGTCCACAGCTTGTCTCTTCTGCGATCGCACCCTTACCTCTGCGGTCGCGTAGTAGGGAATCCACGAAGCTCCGCGATCGCAGCCCTTCTTCTGCGATCGCATAGTATAATTTTGCCCAGTTATTTTTGAAGCCCCAAACCAGAATACTTACACGGGATTTCATAATTTTTCACCATTTTCTTCTTCCTCAAACCCCATAGACGACTTCCAAGCCATGTTTCCTCCATAACTACTTGGGTAAGTGATTCTAACTCCGTTTTCTTCCATTTTTCTCCATCTATTACTAGAACCTAGGTCTAAAAACATGAAATTAAAGGTAGAAATTAGGGGTTTTGGGTAAATTTAGGGTTTATGGAATTTTTGGGAATCCAACCTCGTTTTGGGGTCAGATTTCAAAACAAATTATATATTCGGGCTCATAGGGGAATGGGTTATCGAGTTTTGGTCCGAACCTCATGTTTGGACCAAGCGAGCCTGGGGTCGAATTTTGGTATTTTTGGAAGAATGATGGGAAATGTATAATTAGGCTTTGGAATTGGTTTATTGAGTAATTATTGATGTCTTTAAGTCAATTATGTCTAGATACTATCATTTCGGAGTTGGATTCGAGAGGAAAGGCTGTGATTGAGGCTTAACTTGCATTTTTGGAGCCGAGGTAAGTGTTTGGCCTAACCTTAGCTTGAGGGAATAGGTATAGAGTCTTATTTGCTATGTGTAATTCATGTCCAACATATAGGTGAGGTGATGAGTACCTATATGTTGTGGTCAATCATGCCTGTGAGTCAAATGTGATGAATTATATCGTGTTCTTGATATTCTCTATGCTATGAATAATTGGCGATTTAGAAGTGATACATTGATGTTGTTTAATGACGTGGGAAGTTATTGATTAATTGTTCATTGGAGGATTTCTATTGTTGAAATTATGCCTTTGAGAGAGATTGGTTATAGCTGAGTCCCTTGCCGGGACGATAGAATTTTGTTGGTTATTTCTGTACATTTAGAACTTCTTATTGTAAACCTTTATATTGAATTGTTGTTTCTATGTACATTAAGCACGAGGGGACATTCTGTGCCGAGTGATTATTATATAAGCACGAGGGGATATTCCGTGCCGAGTGATTATTATATATGAACGAGGGGACGTTCCGTGCCGAGTGATTATTATTTATGCACGAGGGGACATTCCGTGCCGAGCGACTGTGAGATTATGCACGAGGGGACATTCTGTGTCGAGTGACTTTATTATTATGCACGAGGGGACATTCCGCGCCGAGTGATTGTGAGGCTATGCATGAGGGGACATGCCGTGCCTTTTGCTGCTTATTTACTTGTTTCGAGATGTTAATTCTTGTCTTACTTCTACATTTCAGTTATTATCTTATTCTGTTATTTTGGTAATTTGTTGCCCCTTTATCCCCAGCATGTTCTCCCCGTACCTGTATTTACTTGTTTATTTCCGTTATTATTTTCTATTTGAGTATAGAATTGCACAGGTATGAAGTGTTGTCAGTCCTAGCCTCGTCACTACTTCGCCGAGGTTAGGCTCGGCACTTACTCAGTACATGGGGTCGGTTGTATTGATGCTACACCTGCACTTCTTTATGTTTTGCAGATTACGCAGCCGGACCCGGTGGACATTGACGGAGGGAGTATCCTTCAGTCCACTCAGGAGACATCAAGGTAGACCCGCAGACGTTCGTGGGCCTTGGCGTCACCTTTTACCCTTCTCCTTCAGTTCTGTCTTATTTCTATAGTCCAAAGATTGTTATATGTATCTATTTTTCAGACCCTTTGTATTTAGTAATCTCATAGGATGTTCGTGAGTTTGTGACACCAGTTCTGGGTTATATTTACGGGATTTATTTCGAAGCTTGTTATATAGTTTTGAAACTAGTTAACTTTCATATTGTTAATCGCAGTTGCCTTAGTTATCTTGTTCGTTTGAACTGTTAATGAGTTTATTTATTCCAAGCGTTGGCTTGTCTAACAGATTCAACGTTAGGCGCCATCACGGCCTGAAGGTGGGATTTCGGGTCGTGACAGAAACCTATGGCACAACTATCAGAGAATAGGGCACGTCCATTCGAAACATGGAAATACAGGTGGGGCAGCTAGTTAATCTATTGTCTGAGAGAGTTCCATACATTGTTTTAAAAAGCATTTTTGGGGCAAGCCCTTGTGCGAGGCGCACCAAAACCTCCTTGGGGCGAACGTCTCAAGAAGCGTACGCCCAAGCGTTCGGGGCACATGTTTTTAGTGAGGCGTAAGCCCCAAAGATTTTTTTCAAATTAAAACAAAATTTGTTGAATAAGTCCTTCATATAATACCCAAATTCTCAAAATCCAGCTCGGTAATTACTCAAATATTTTAAAAAGAAACATAAATATATTAAATTTAAAAGTTAAGACCCTTTTTTATTGATTGAGCCCCAATTCATAGTCTTTCACAATTCTTTATCTTGTCCGCTAGTATGCTAATATCTCCCAAAAGCGACGAATATTCATTTTTTTACAAATACAAAGAGAACTTCATTCTCCTTCATAGCAGCAAATTCAAAGTTCAAATTGCAGGTTAGTCATCCTTTTTGTTCCTTCACGTGGAAAACTTTATTTTTTTCGACTCAAGTTGCTTGAGCTTCCAAGTAGCGTATAATAGATTGTTTTTACTAGCTTTTTGTGGGGATGAAGCACATCTATATATAAATATTTTTCACATATTTATAGTTTTCTTTATTTTTATGAAATTTTACCTGTTATAATTATTTACTATAATTATATTATTTTATAAAATATTTAAAATAAAATACTTATGGAGCTTACGCCTCGCTGAGGCATATGTAAAACGCCTCGCTTACGCCCACACCTTCTAAAGCATTGGTTCCAGGAACTCTCCATGTTGATACTGAATGAAATCCAAAAGAAACAGTAAATGCAGTGTCTTTGAGGAGTGGGCACGTAATAAAGGACCTCGGGGTAAAATAAAAGGATGAGTTGGTTGAAATATAGGCGGAGATTGTGGAGGAGCAGAAAAAAGACAACATTCAAGAAGGTGCAGGGATGGTAGATGAGGGTCTGAAGAAGAATGGGAAGACTAGAGCTCAGAAGAGGAAGAAATATGAGAATGTAATAAATGAGGAGATTGAAAAAAGTAAATACATGACTGCTCTACCTTTCCCGCAGAAGTAGAGAAGAGAGAAGCTGGAACAATTCGGGTGCTTTCTATAAGTGCTTGTGCAAGTTCATGTGAGTATACTTTTCATAGAGGTACTTTCACAGATTCGAGCTTATGCTAAATGTTTTAAGAGATATTGCCAAAAAGTGGAAAGTAGAAGAGGCATCGATTGTTAAGCTCACAGAGCATTGTAATGCCATTCTACAAAACAAGCTCCCTCAAAAGTGTGGAGATCCAGGGAGTTTTACTATACCATGCTCTTTAGGAAGTACTAAGTTTGAAAAGTCACTGTGTGATCCAGGTAATTCTATTAATCTTATGTCTTTGTCTGTTTCTAGAAAATGGGAGGGAGAGATTGGAGAAATTAGGTCAATAGCTATGTCCTTACAACTGGCGGATCAGACCACAATCATACCTAAAGGAATAATGGAAGATGCGCTAGTTCGAGTGGATAAATTTGTATTCCCTGTGGACTTTATTGTGGTGAATATGGAAGGAAGTAGGGAAGTCCCTCTGATTCTAGGGAGATCCTTCTTGGCTACTGCGAGGGCAATTATGTACATTCAAGCAAGGAAGTTCATATGTGTGGGGGAAGAAAGGGTGGTCTTTCAGATGGAAGGAGCAATGGGGGCCCTAAAAGAACTGACGGGAGAGAGTAAGCATAATAAGTGTGGGGGTGTACCTAAAGAACGCAGAAAAAAAGCTCTCAGCATGGATGTGTGCACTGGGTCGGTCGTGCAAAGGAGATACTGACTTCGATTCAAACCCCGACTAAATGAATCAGGGGAGTTTCTTGTACCTCTTGCTTTATATTTGTGTGTCATGGGGACATGCCACAATTAGGATGTAAATATGTAATATGTTTGTTTTCTTGTGTTCTGTTTGAAACCAATTTTTCTTTGACTTTTTTTGACGGTGTATTTCTTAGACTGTCTTCTTGAGGGATCAAAGTCAAAGAAATTTTTTTTGTTTTTCTTTAGATAGTGTAGGCTTTGATTTTTTTGGTGTCGCGGTTGTTTTTCAAGGTTTTTACTTGAACCGGATGTAGTTATTTTTTTAATAAATATAGAAACTTGAGTCATGGCGCTAATTTGAAGCAATTTTCCTTGATGGCATATGCCTTGAAAGTGGTGAGTGCCTTAGTTTTGACGCCTAGGCTCACTTATGAACTCACGGATAAGTACCTTAAAATGTACAATTGTGACTTTACTTAACTGCTTTGACTAGAGAGTCAGGATAGATCCTGTCCTAAGTGAGTTATGTGCCAACGTGTGTGTGAGATTTTGTTGTTATTCTGTGCATGTTAGTTGATATTTATAAATTGGCCCGTGTGTTTGCAAAGTGAAATAGTATTCTTGTTCAGTCTAGGAAGTGATATAGGCATTTAATTGTTTAGCCAATTATATGTTTATGACCCGCCTAATTTGTTGTGTATCCTAGTCAGCCCCTTGAGCCTGCAATCCTACTTCTTTGGCAACCACACTACAAGCTTGATCCATTTTGTTTGAATGACTATATGTTTGAACCTATTACCTCTCTTGAGCATTTGAATTTGTTATGAGCTTGTAAAAGCTAAGTTGAGGTATGGTCGGGCTTTTGAGTGGTACTATTAAAAAAGAAGAAAGTGCATTGTTTGAAAAATTGTGAGAGCCACTGCTAGGGAATTGAAAGAAAAAAAGTGAGTTTGCGTGAAAAAAACCCAAAACTTAGAAAAGAAAAAAAATTGATTCCTTGCTAGTGGTAGTTCTCATCTCCGTTGCGCTTAAATATCTTGGGAGCTTGATGCTATAATGTGTGAGGAATGGGGTTTGTTTCAACATAAGTGTGGGGTTAAATTGTTAATGTATATGTATTAAAGTACTTAGGGAGGTAGTCACTATATCCAAATGTATCCTACCCGTCCCACAACCTATATTACAACAAAATAAAGTCCTCCTTGATCTTTGATTGAACAAGCTCAATTAATAGAGTATTACATTACATGCAAACATATGGTGCGTCTTCTATGGCATATGAATTTTGATTTTGAAAGTGACTGGATTTTTCTGTCTTTAGATCCTATTTGTTTTTGAATTTTATTGTGTGTGGAACTACTCTTTATCTTTGGTGTTAGGGCACATGATTTACAAAGGAAATGTACATGGTGTTTTTGAGTCGAGTCTTGAGGCCAGGATGTTATGACAGGGTGTGCTTAGTCTGCTTTAAATATTCTTGGATGATGCACTAGGGAAGTTGTTTGATGAGAAGGTCGTCTCTATGTGAAGTGTAGTTTGATTGTTCGAGGCGAGCAAAGATAAGTGTTGGGTGTTGAGGGTAGGCTAGAAACCAATGTTCAGTCATAGTTTACACTATAATGATTGCATTTTACTTGTAGTTGAGCTTAATTAATGGTGATTTGCGCTTATTACGTGCTATATGTCTTGTTAAAAATGATTCTGGAGCTTTGAAGTATGAGTAAAAGCCCAAAACATTATGTCGGGATAACGTTTGGGGGTTGAGGACCAAGTTTGGATGTCAAAAAGTGAGAAAAAAATATTACTCTGAGAAAATGCATTACCGCGCACGCTAGTGCAAAAGTCTCGTAGAGTGAAAAAATAGGCCTCTGAACTTTCTCACTAATGTGGCGCATGGTGCACCGTGGTAGTATATTCTCTCACCAAACCTTTTTCACTTTGTCTTGGTAAGGACAGTTTCATCCAAACTTGTTCCTACATGGTATAAATACATCAAAAACACGAATTTTGGAGGTCTTTTGACCTACAAAAGAATTGGAGAGAATTGGAGACTCTAAGGCACAAGGATTCATCATTTTCTCCTCAACTCACCACCTAAGTTTGGATTGAATTCATATTTTTTTACTTATGACTTCCTCCATGATTATGAAGTAGTTTTCCTTAGGGTTTGACCGATATGGTGTTTTGATTGATAATTGTGAATTTTAACTCTAGTTCTTTGCTTGAATTCGTTTATGAAGCTTTGAATTTTTTGCAACTTTATTCACCAATTTATTTAATCGAAAGAGAAATGTTGTGGTGATTATATTGAAAGTACAAGGGGGGGGGGTGAATTGTTGACTATTTAATTTAGTTGACTAACACAAGCATTAGTTGACTGACCACATTGTAGAATGAAAGAAAGCAATAAAGAAAGTAAATATCACACAACGATTCATACTGTTTCAATATCATTGTGGTACTTACATCCAGCTTTCCTTGGGTCACAAGGGTTCCCTTAAGATCTTTGAATAAGTTACAATACTGATGGTTTTAACGCGTTCACCACCAACGAACAATATCAACACTTTGAGTTCTGAATAATTGACACAACTCTCTTTTGTGTTCTAGATCTCCCTATCTTTTGAGACACTGATAACTAAGGATTACAGTGTTTGAACTAAGAAGTAGATAGACTTAGAATACAATGTGTGTAGTTGCACAAATCTTCTTCTTGAAAGTATCAGTCTTCTTATAGGAGAGAAAAGATCCATTGAGTCTTCAGCGAAATCAAACGCACAAGATCTTTGTTTAAGGGAACTGACAAGGGGTGCCTCTTCGAATCTTGCTCTTTGAAGAGACCAGATTCAATTGTGACTTTCCTTGTCACAACTTGATTTTAGGAGTCATTTACGCCTGGAGTGAGCTTAATTCTGGACGCACAGTAATTGCTGGCGATCTTATTAATTTGAGTATCCATGATTGGCAATCTGAGTTCCCTTGATTGAGGACGAGTCAATATGATTCTCTTGATTGACCATTAATGTAGCAACATCATCTTCATTCTTTCCTTATTTTCTATTTCAAATCCTGTAGCAATTTCATCTTGCTGAGCATCTCCGTTCTTTCCTTTTTGTTTGTCCTGCATATATGACATAAGATAATATTGTTATCATTGAAACTTAAACTTAAACTTATCAATCTCCCCCTTTTTGATGATGACAATAAAGAAGGAGTAAACAAAGTAATTTAATTTAAGATACTTCCCTTTTAAGGAGTTTCTCCCCCTGAGTTGTTTCTCCCCCAGAGTTGTGTTGCTCCTCCTGAGATTATGATGTTCCCATCTCCCCCTGTTGGTGCTTACTCACATTTTCTTCTCCCCCTTTGACATCAATCAAAAAGGAAAGAGAAGCACACAGAGCAAGATAGAATATAATGTACATACTAATAAGGTGGTTAGAGCAGTAGAGCCTTCCGTAGAGGCTTAGTTAGTATAGACCCAAGAAAAAAAGAATTGTCTAATAAAACCACCAACAAAAATAAGCATAAGCAAAAAATTGTTTGTCATAACAACACATCCAGAGGTATTAACTTCTTCCTAAGAAGTATTTGAGGGTGCTGATCACTTTGGTGTAGAAGGAGTCATAGGAATTCTGAACATCCTTGACGAGTTTGTCCTTTTCACTCATGGAATGGAAAGCCTTGGTTGCTTGTCTCCGTGTAGCTCTTATGTCCATCCTAATCTTGGCCACATATGTACCTGTCTCCTAGTGACGTCCCTGATTTTATCTACCTGTTCTTCAATCTCCATAAGTACCAGCTTGACTCCATCAAGGTAATGTTGAATTTGTTGAAGATTCTGATAGGTAGTCGACTGAGAAGATGGTTGATCAGTTTGGACTTCAACTGGCGCTGGAGCACTTTCAACCTTGGCTTGCTTAACATCCATCATGACCCAAAGTGTATCCCATCATAGAAAAAACAGTCTTATCATAAGTACTGGAGATGTACTTGGGTGTAAAGAGTGCCAAGTCTACTTTCATGACTTTCATAATATGAGAGATAAGAAGACCAGAGGAAAGACATGTAGCAGAGGAGGATATATCCCTGATACTCTCAAGCATATATTGACAAAAACACATAAACCAATCAAGACGTTTATTATTAACCAAACAATAGAGGACAAAGACATCTCTAGTGGACAAAGAGATAAGGGACCCAAATCTAGGAAGGAGAGTAGTGGCAATCATGTGGGCCAAGACACGGTGTTCAAACTTAAGATTTTTGGGGCCAATGTCGGGGGGTTATCAGACAGAAATCTTTTTACTATATCAAAGGACACTTCAAAGTCTTTGGGCTAAGAATTTTTGACAAACACATCATACCTACTAAACTTGGCAGAAAAGATCTTTTCAAATTGGTAGGAGTCCAAAACAATTCTAGTCCCTAAAACTATAGATTCCAAATCATCTTTATCATTTACAAAAAGGTTTGTATAAAACATTCTAACAGGTTCTTCATACACAGAGTTTCCAAGGGTGTTAAATTAAGAGGAAAGGTGTTGAAAATGAAAAATTGCAGTCACATCACAATGAAGGCTTTTCATAAGAGACAGACGTACAAAGCGTCCATAAGCCATGGATTTTGACTTGTAGGATCAAACCTCGCCTTTTCACTGGGCCATAGAATATTAGCTTGTTCTCAAGACTAAATTCCAAGCGTTCCACCTTGCCCTTCTTGCATGTAGCCTTTTGGGGGGTTTGCTCCACAGGTCTCTTGCCGACCCTTTTTTGGCTAATAAGAGGATTTTCAGATGATGTGCCGCTATCGTTGTCTGTTCTGAGAAAATCTGAGTCAATGGATGACTCTACATCCACAGGCTCTTCAGTGTTAAGAGGTTTTTGAAACCTTCGACTGCGTCTGGTTGCAGAGGTGGGATTTCTTTTGTCCATAATGGAATGTATTTTTGGTAGGGAATGAAAGGAGTATTGGAGATGGAGGGTTTTTATCGAGGATTTTGAGAAGAGCGAAGAGACGCCTTGGTTAATGGAAGGGCCAAGTTCAGACGGAGGTGATGGTTCAGAAGTGACTGATCGGCGGTACTTGTAATAATTACACATCATAGAAAAGTAATTAGATCACATATAAGTAAGGAAATAAAATATTCCAAAAGCAGGTAAAATATTTCAAACACTCAAGGAATATTTGATTTACAAATTTGGCACAATGCCAATCTTTCTTCGGAGAAGGCCGAATCTTTCTTCCAAAAGAGGTTTTGTAAAAATAGCAGCAAGTTGAGAATCAGCTAATAAATTCTAAAATAATGTCATCGTTTGCTACATGATCACAGATAAAATAATGTTTAATTTCTATATGCTTTGCTCTAGAATGATGCACAGAATTCTTAGATAACCAGATAGCACTAGTGTTGTCACATAAAATAGGAGTAGATGTAAGAGATAAATCATAATCAAGAAGTTGGTGCATAATCCATAGAACTTGTGTACAACAACTTCCAACAGCTAGGTATTCTGCCTCAGTCGTTGATAGTGCAACAAAATTTTGTTTCTTGCTATGCCAAGATACTAATGCATTTCCTAACAATTGACATGTCCCACTGATACTCTTCCTATCAATCTTTTCTCCTGCAAAATCAGCATCTGAAAAGCCTCTAAAAGAGAAATTGTTAGAGTGATCATACCATAGTCCTATCTCAGGCGTACCAAGTAATATCTAATAATACGTTTAACAGCAGTAAGATTGGATTCCTTAGGAGCCGACTAAAATCTAGCACATTTACATACACTAAACATAATATCTGGTCGACTGGCAGTTAAGTAAAGTAGAGATCCAATCATTCCTCTATACAAGGTTTTATCAACCATATTTCCATTGTTGTCTTCATCTAGCACGATAGTTGGACTCATTAGGGTGCCAATAGCCTTAGCATTTTCCATCCCAAACTTTTTGATGAGCTCCTTGGTATACTTGGTTTGGCTGATGAAAATCCCTTTAGGGGCCTGCTTGATTTGAAGCCCAAGGAAGAAGGTATTCTCCCATCATGCTCATTTCAAATTCTCCTTTCATGGAAAGAGCAAATTCTTCAAAAAGAATAGAGTTAGGGCTACCAAAAATAATGTCATCTACATAAATTTGAGTAATAAGATTACCTGAATTGGATTGCTTGATAAAAAGGGTTGTATCGATATTACCTCGTTTGAAACCTTGATTAAGAAACCTTTCATACCATGCTCGAGGAGCTTGTTTGAGACTGTACAGGGCTTTGGTTAGATTGTATACATGATTTGGAAAAGTGACATTTGCAAAGCCATGTGGTTGCTTCACATATACTTCTTATGATGACCCAAAAGGTCATCATGTGCTAATTTAACTAAATCTATGTTTCGAGGTCCATAAAGCCTCCGTTAATCTCCCTCGATGTGCGTACTCATCCCAGGTGTGTAGCCGGGAAGCCTTTATGTGAAAATTTGATAATAAGTTGAATTTGCAGTAATTAATTGAATACAGTTGACTTAGGTCAATATTTTTGGTAAACGGACCCGAACCCATGATTTGATGGTCTCGGAGGGTCCGTAGAAAAATATGGGACTTAGTCGTATGCCCGGAACCGAATTCCGAGGTTCCAAGCCCGAGAAATAAATTTTTAAAGAAAATTGTTTTCTGAAAAATATAAAGGTTTTTGAAAATGAATTTTGATGTGAAAACTGCGTTACCGGGCCCGTATTATGGTTACGGAGCCCGGAACAAGTTTAATATATGTTATACGAGTTATCTGAAAAGTTTGGTGTAAAACGGACTTAATATGACGTGTTTCGGATCAAAATTGGAATAATTGAGCTTTATGAAGTTTTAGGAAAATTCTATGAGTTTTGGAGTTTAATTCATTGTTTATTATGTTATTTTGGTGGTTTAATTATTTGAATAAGTCCGTAGGATGTTTATGAGGTTGTGTGTGATTGGTTTCGATCCCCGAGGGCTCGGGTGAGTTTCAGGTAGGCATCGGAGTGCAAAAAGTTAGAAAAATCTGGTGTGAAATAGTTGTTGCTGGTGTCTGGCATTTTGCTCTATGCGATCGCATAGGTTCTTCTGCGATCGCATAGGCTTACTTTGAGGGGGAGGTCAGTTCTTCTATGCGATCGCATAGCACTGTCCGCAATTGCACAGAGGTATAGGAGGTCTGGGCGGAGGCTGGCTAGGTACTCTTCGCGATCGCAAGGTCTAGTTCGCGATAGCATAGGGTGGAGTCCTTGATCTATGCGATCGCAGTCACTTGTTAGCGATCGCAGTGAGGAGGGGTCCCAGGTTCTTCTTCGCGATCACATTCTTTCAGCCGCAATCACAGAGTGTAGGGACCAGATTCTCCGCGATCGCAGACCCATTGCTGTGATCGCGATGCACGTTTTCGCCCAGTTATTTTAGAAGCTCCAAAAACATAATACCATACGATATTACATCAAATTTCACCATTCCCTTCTTTCTCAAACTCCATTGAAGACCTCCAAGCCATTTTTCCCTCCATAGCCATTTGGGTAAGTGTTCTTAACACCAATTTCTTCCGCTTTCCTCCCCTAATCACTAGAAATCAAAGTAGAAATTAGGGGTTTGGGGTAGAGTTAGGGTTTATGGGATTTTGGGTAATTCAACGTCAATTTGGGGTCGGATTTCAAAACAAATTATATATTTGAACTCGTGGGGGTATGGGTAATATGGTTTTGGTCAGAGCCTCGTGGTTGGACCAAGCGGGCCCAGGGTCAAATTTTGGTATTTTTGGAAGAATGCTAGGAATTGTATATTTAGGCTATGGGATTGTATTAATGAGTCATTATTGATGTTAATAAGTTAATTGTGTCTAGATATCATCGTTTCGGAGTTGAATTCAAAAGGAAAGGCGGTATTAGAGGCTTGAATTGCTATTCTTGGACCCGAGGTAAGTGTCTTGCCTAGCTTTGGTGAGGGGATAGGTATTGTGTGCTATGTGCTATGTGTTTATCATGTTCAATTCATAGGTGAGGTGACGAGTACCTATGCATTGTGTGTCAAGCATGCCCGTGAGTCTATGTTTGATGAAATTCTTGTTATTACTTCCATATTCATTATATTGTGAAATCGTCTCTACTTGGAAGTTGATTGTTGTTGAAAATCCTTGATGATAAACTTATGATGTGAATGGCTCGATTGAGAGCGCAATTTGAAAGGATATGTCTGAAAAGAGTGGTTATAGCTGAGACCCTTGCCGGGCAATTATTATGATATTGACTGATAGTATTCCCCTTGACGGGTGATTTTGACTTGTGTTCCCACTATGCTGCATCCCTTGCCATATTGATAATTGTCATTGTTATGGTGAGGAAGATTGTAAATCACGAAGGGTGATGTCGTTCCATGATTTACATTGATTACATCGTATATTGCATAGTGATGAAGAGAGTAAAAGCACGAAGGGTGATGTAGTGCCATGATTGATATCGATTACATCACATATTGCATAATGAGGAAGAGAGTAAAAGCACGAAGGGTGAAGCCGTGCCATGATTCATATCATTTTATATTGTACATCGTATTGTGAGGAAAAGAGTAAAAGCACGAGAGGTGATGTCGTGCCGTTATTTGCAGTTCTGGCATTTATACTGGTTCAATTAGCATCTTTGTTAAATTTTCCTTTCTTGGTTACCTTTATATGCTTAATTGACTGTTTTATTTCACCTGTTATCCCATTATATGCTCTCGTATCCCATGCTTATCTTCTATTTCTTGTTCTTTTCCATGTTTTGTGTTGTAGAATAGGACAGGTGATCGGTTGTTGTCAAGTCTAGCCTTGCCACTACTTCGGCCGAGGTTAGGCTCGGCACTTACTCAGTACATGGGGTCGGTTGTACTGATGCAACACTACACTTCTTAATGTTGTGCAGATCCCGCGACCGGACCTAGTGGACATCGTTGAGGGAGTACCCTTCATTCCACCTCAGAGTTTCAAGGTAGACCGCTGACGTTCGTGGGCCTTGGTGTCTCTTCTATCACTAGCTCCTTACTCTGTCTTGTATTTCTTCTAGTATTTCTGAGACGGATTATGTACTTTTCTTTCAGACTTTGTATTAAGCAATCCTATATAAAGTTCGTGAGTTTGTGACTCCCGATTTTGGGGCTTATGCGATGTATTGGATTTCGTTCTCTTCACTTATCTTTGAAATTTATCTATTTTCGTTGTTCAAAATTATAAACCGATTCTAGTTAATTCTGTTAGTTCTGTTAGTTTAATTGTACACGTTGGCTTGTCTAGCGGGTTCAACGTTAGACGCAGTCACGGCCTGTAGGTGGATTTTCGGGTCGTGACAAGTTGGTATCAGAGCACTAGGTTTCTTAGGTCTCACAACTCACGGACAAACTTGGTAGAGTCTGAAGGATTGGTACGGAGACATCTGTACTTATCCCCCAGAGGCTGCAAAGTTAGGAATAACTTCACATCTTTCATTCTCTGTCGTGACAATTGAATTCTAAATACTAATTGAGTCTAAAATTACTCTCTCGCAAATGGCGAGAACGCGTGCTTCCTCATCGACGTATCAGCAGCCTGACCCTCCTATTGCAGCTCCTACGAGGGGTCGAGGCCGTGCTAGGGGCCGAGGCCGAGGCCGTGCTAGGGGCCGAGGCAGTGCTAGGGGCCGAGGCAGAGCTAGAGCAGCAACTCCAGTTAAGGACCCACAGGTAGACTATGCGAGTGAGGTTCCTACTCAGACAGTCCCAGTTGGACCAGCTCAAGTCCCAGAGGGGTTCATTGCTATCCCGGTGCTTCAGGACACTCTAGTCCGCTTAGTGGGACTCATGGAGAGTGTGGCTAAGGCCGGTCTTCTTCCTACTGCACCAGCTGGTTCTCAGGATTGGGGAGGGACCCAGACTCATGTTATTCATACCCCAGAGAAGGTTGCCACTCAGTTTCAGACTCCATCACCTCAGACAGCCGGAGTAGCTCAGCCGGGTATTGTGGCACCAGCAGTAGAGGGAGCAATTATGTCAGCAGATGCCCTATAAAGGTTGGATAGGTTCACCAAGTTATTCACTACTACTTTTACTGGTGCACCGGCATAGGATCCCTAGGATTATTTGGACAGCTCCCATGAGGTTCTTCAGAACATGGGCATAGTAGAGTCCAATGGAGTTGACTTTGCTACCTTTCGGTTATTTGGCGCAGCCAAGACTTGGTGGAGGGATTATTGCTTGACCGGACCAGCTGGGTCTGCACCTTTTACTTGGACTCAGTTCTTAGAGGTATTCTTGGGGAAGTTCCTTCCCATTACTCAGAGAAAGGATCTTCAGAGACAATTTAAGCGTCTCCAGCAGGGTTCTCTGACAGTCACTCAATACGTGACCAGGTTAATCACCTTAGCCAGGCATGCATTGATGATACTTCCCACTGATCGGGAGAGGGTGCGGAGATTTATTGAGGGTTTAGCTCAGCCCATCAGACTCCAGATGGCTAGGGAGTCAAGTATTGATATTTCCTACTAGGATGCGGCCGATGTGTCCAAGAGGATTGAGATGATTTTATCACAGAGTGGTGGTCAGGGGGCTGACAAGAGGCTCCGTTACTTTGGTAGATTCAGTGGAGCCTCATCTGGAGGCAGGGATTCTTTCGGCAGAGGTCAGTCACCCCGACCTTTTCAGTCAGCACTTCAAGTATCTCACCGTGCACCGCCAGCTCCTGTTAGTGCACCACCAGCACCTATCAGTGCACCGCTGCTTCAGAGTTACCAGGGTGGTTATCAGGGTCGTGCGGGGCAGTTCCAGAGTCCCCAGCCATATCAGCAGAGGCTGTTTCATTCTTGTGGTATTCCGGGGCACGTTGCGAGGTACTGCCCCAGGGTTTCTGGTAGTTCTCAGTATCAGGGTTCTCGCGCCATGGTCTCCACAGCAGGTGCACCCCCACCCCCTCAGCCAGCTAGGGGTGGTGGTCGTGGTGCTAGAGGTGGAGGTCAGACTCATAGAGGTGGAGGGAAGGCCATGAGAGGTAGAGGTCAGCCCGTAGCCGGTAGACCCAAAGGTGTACCGGTTAGAGGGGCTCAGCCCCGGTGCTATGCTTTTCCTGCCTGTCCTGATGCTGAGGCTTCTGATGCAGTTATTATAGGTACGGTTTCAGTTTGCAGCCGAGAGGCTTCGGTGTTATTTGATATGGGTTCTACATTCTCCTATGTGTCTTCATATTTTGCCCATTATTTAAGTATGCCCCGTGATTCCTTGTGTACTGTTGTGCATGTGTCTACACCGGTGGGTGATTATATAGTAGTAGATCGAGTCTACCGTGATTTCTTAGTAGTTATTGGTGGTCTGGAGACTTAGGTTGATATTTTGCTTCTTGATATGGTTGACTTAGATGTTATATTGGGGATGGATTGGTTGTCCCCCTATTATGCTATTCTGGACTGTCATGCCAAGACAGTGACATTGGCCTTGCCAGGGGTACCTCGTTTGGAGTGGAAGGGGACTCCTAGTCATTCTTCTGGTAGAGTTATTTCTTATATGAAGGCTCGGCGCATGGTCGAGAAGGGTTGTTTGGCCTATCTGGCCTATGTTCGTGATTTTGGTGTCGAGGTTCCTTCCCTCGAGTCTATGCCCGTAGTTCGTGAGTTTCCAGAGTTATTCCCTGCTGACCTACCGGGTATGCCACTCGACAGGGATATTGACTTTTGTATTGAGGTAGCTCCGGGCACTCACCATATTTCTATTCCGCTGTATCGTATGGCCCCGCCAAAGTTGAAGGAATTGAAGGATCAGTTGTAGGATTTGTTGGATAAAGGCTTCATTAGGCCTAGTGTTTCTCCTTGGGGTGCTCCAGTATTGTTCGTTAAGAAGAAAGATGGCTCAATGAGGATGTGTATTAACTACCGGCAGCTAAATAAGGTTACTATTAAGAACAAGTATCCTTTGTCGAGGATTGATGATCTATTTGACCAGCTTCAGGGTGCTACAGTGTTCTCCAAGATAGACTTGAGATCAGGTTACCATCAGTTGAGGATTAGGGCTTTTGATGTCCCTAAGACAGCTTTTCGCACTCGTTATGGGCACTATGAGTTTTTGGTGATGTCTTTTGGGTTGACTAATGCCCCCGCTGCATTCATGGAGTTGATGAACCAAGTTTTCAGGCCTGATTTGTACTCGTTCGTTATTGTTTTCATTGATGATATATTGATATACTCTCGCAGCCGAGAGGAGCATGAGCAGCACCTTAGAGTCGTCCTTCAGACTCTGAGGGATAGTTAGTTGTATGCCGAATTCTCCAAGTGTGAGTTTTGGTTGAGTTCAGTTGAATATCTAGGCCATGTGGTTTCATCAGAAGATTTCAGCAGTTAGAGATTGGCCTAGGCCCACTTCAGCCACCGAGATTTGGAGCTTCTTGGGCTTAGCAGGCTATTATCGCCGATTTGTGGAGGGTTTTTCATCCATAGAAGCCCCGATGACCAGGTTGACCTAGAAGTGTGCTCAGTTCAGGTGGTCTGATGAGTGTGAGGCAAGCTTTAAGAATCTTAAGACATCCTTGACCACGGAACCAGTGTTAGTATTTTCCTCAGGTTCAGGACCGTATACCGTGTATTGTGATGCTTCACGGGTTGGGCTTGGTGCAGTGTTGATGCAGGACGGCAAGGTTATAGCCTATGCTTCTCGTCAGTTGAAGATTCATGAGAAGAACTATCCCGTTCATGATTTGGATCTTGCAACTATTGTTCACGCTTTAAAGATTTGGAGGCACTATCTGTATGGAGTGCCATGTGAGGTGTTCACGGACCATAAGAGCTTGCAGTATCTGTTCAGACAGAAGGAGTTGAACATGAGGCAAAGGAGATGGTTAGAGTTGTTGAAGGATTATGATATTACCATTCTTTATCATCCGGGAAAGGCCAATATGGTGGCCGATGCTTTAAGCTGAAAGTCAGTTAGGATGGGTAGTCTTGCCTATTTATCAGTCGGGGAGCGGCCTCTTACATGGGATGTTCAGGCTTTAGCCAACCGATTTGTGAGATTGGAGGTTTCTAAGACTGGCAGTGTTTTGGCCCATACTGTGTCTCGTTCTTCATTCTATGACCGTATTCGGTCCAGGCAGTATGACGATCGTCGAGATAGAGTCCGGCACGGAGGTGCCAAGCAGGTTACGGTTGATGATGAGGGAGTTCTGCGGATGCAGGCCGTATTTGTGTACCTGATATGGAGGGTATTCGTGTGTTGATACTTTAGTAGACCCATAGTTTCCGGCATTACATTCATCCGGGCGCCGCAAAGATGTACTAGGACTTGCGGCAGCATTATTGGTGGCGTAGAATGAAGAGGGATATTGTAGCTTATGTAGCTCGGTGCTTGAACTGTCAGCAGGTTAAGTACGAGCACCAGAGACCCGGTGGTTTTATGCAGCAGATTCAACTTCCTGAGTGAAAGTGGGAGTGTATCGCCATGCACTTTGTAGTTGGGCTCCCACGGACTCAAAGGATGTTTGATACGGTTTGGTTTGTTGTGGATAAGCTGACCAAGTCAGCGCATTTCATTCCGGTATCAGTGTCGTATTCAGCAGAGAAGCTGGCAAAGATTTACATGAGAGAGATTGTTAGATTGCATGGTGTGCCCATATCCATTATATCCGACCGAGGTACTCAGTTTACCTCCCATTTCTGGAGAGTATTTCAGCGAGAGTTGGGCACACAGATTTATTTGAGCACTGCATTTCATCCTCAAACGGACGGACATTCCGAGCGTTCTATTCAGATTTTGTAGGATATGTTGCGGGCCTGTGTCATTGATTTTGGTGGTTCATGGGACCAGTTCTTGCCTTTAGCTGAGTTTGCCTACAACAACAGCTATCAGTCGAGCATTCAGATGGCTCCGTATGAGGCGTTGTATGGTAGACGGTGTCGGTCTCCAGTTGGATGGTTTGAGCCGGGAGAGGCTAGACTGTTGGGTTCTGAGTTAGTCCAGGATGCCTTGGACAAGGTGAAGATTATTTAGGATAGACTCCGCACAGCTCAGTCTAGGCAAAAGCGTTATGCGGATCGCAGAGGTCAATATTTGGCATTCATGATAGGAGATCAGGTGTTTCTTAGAGTGTCGCCTATGAAGGGCGTGATGAGGTTCAGGAAGAAGGTCAAGTTGAGCCCTAGTTACATTGTTCCATTTGAGATCTTGGATAAGGTAGGAGAGGTGGCCTATAGACGTGCCTCGCCACCGCATTTATCAGCCGTGCATTCTGTGTTTCATGTATCTATGCTCAGGAGGTACATTGCAGATCCATCCCATGTTCTTGACTTTAGTGGTGTCCAAATGGACAAGGATCTGACTTATGAGGAGGAGCCAGTAGCCATAATAGCTAGGCAGGTTCGCCAGTTAAGATCGAAGAGTTATCATTCGGTTCGTGTTCAGTGGAGAGGTCAGCATGCTGAGGCAGCTACTTGGGAGTCCGAGTATGATATACGGAGTCGTTATCCCCATCTTTTCTCAGACTCAGGTACTTTTCTATGTCCGTTCGAGAACGAACGTTTGTTTTAGAGGTGGAGATTGTGATGACCCAAAAGGTCATCATGTTCTAATTTAACTAAATCTGTGTTTCGAAGCCGCGAAAGCCTCCGTTAATCTCACCTCGATGTGCGTGCGTAGCCCGGGCGCGTAGCTGGGAAGCCTTTATGTTAACATTTGATAATAAGTTGAATTTGTAGTAATTAATTGAATACAATTGAGTTTGGTCAACATTTTTGGTAAACGGACCCGGACTCGTAATTTGACAGTCCTGGAGGGTTCGTAAAAAAATATGGGACTTGGGCGTATGCCCGGAACCGAATTCCGAAGTCCCAAGCCCGAGAAATAAATTTTTAAAGAAAACTATTTTCTAAAAAATTTAAAGGTTTTTGAAAATGCATTTTGATGTGAAAACTGTGTTACCGGGCCCGTATTATGGTTCCAGAGCCCGGAACAAGTTTAATATATGTTATACGAGTTATCTGTAATGTTTGGTGTAAAACGAACTTAATATGACGTGTTTTGGATCAAAATTGGAATAATTGAACTTTATGAAGTTTTAAGAAAATTCTATGAGTTTTGGAGTTTAATTCATTGTTTTTATGTTATTTTGGTGGTTTAATCATTTAAATAAGTCATTAGGATGTTTATGAGGTTGTGTGTGTAATTGGTTTCGAGCCCCGAGGGCTCGAGTGAGTTTCGGGTAGGCATCGGAGTGCAAAAAGTTAGAAAAATCTGGTGTGAAATAGCTGTTACTGGTGTCTGGCATTTTTCTCTATGCGATTGCATAGGTTCTTCTGCGATCGCATAGGCTTACTTTGAGGGGGAAGTCAGTTCCTCTAGGCGATCGCATAGCTGTCCGCGATCGCATAGGGGTATAGGAGGTCTAGGCCAGGGATGGCTAGGTACTCTTCGCGATCGCAAGGTCTAGTTCGCGATCGCATAGGGTGGAGTCCTTGATCTATGCGATCGCAGTCACTTGTTTGCGATCGCAGTGAGGAGGGGCCCCAGGTTCTTCTTCGCGATCGCATTCTTTCAGCCACGATCGCAGAGTGTAGGGACCAGACTCTCCGCAATCGCAGACCCACTCCTGCGATCACGATGCACGTTTTCGTCCAATTATTTTAAAAGCTTCAAAAACAGAATACCATACGGGATTTAATCAATTTTCACCATTCCATTCTTTCTCAAACTCCATTGAAGACCTCCAAGTCATTTTTCCTTCCATAGCCATTTGGGTAAGTGTTCTTAACACCAATTGCTTCCGCTTTCCTCCCCTAATCACTACAAATCAAAGTAGAAATTAGGGGTTTTTGGTAGAGTTAGGGTTTATGGGATTTTGGGTAATTCAACCTCAATTTGGGGTCAGATTTCAAAACAAATTATATATGTGAACTCGTGGGGATATGGGTAATCGGGTTTTGGTCCGAGCCTCGTGTTTGGACCAAGCGGGCCCGGGGTCGAATTTTGGTATTTTTGGAAGAATGCTAGGAATTGTATATTTAGGCTATGGGATTGTATTAATGAGTCATTATTGATGTTAATAAGTTAATTATGTCTAGATATCGTCGTTTCGGAGTTGAATTCAAAAGGAAAGGCGGTATTAGAGGCTTGAATTGCTATTCTTGGACCCGAGGTAAGTGTCTTGCCTAGCTTTAGTGAGGGAATAGGTATTGTGTGCTATGTGCTATATGTTTATCATGTTCAATGCATAGGTGAGGTGACGAGTACCTATGCATTGTGTGTCAAGCATGCCCGTGAGTCTATGTTTGATGAAATTCTTGTTATTACTTCCATATTCATTATATTGTGAAATCGTCTCTACTTGGAAGTTGATTGTTGTTGAAAATACTTGCTAATAAACTTATGGTGTGAATGGTTCGATTGAGAGCCCAACTGTAAAGGATATATCTGAAAAGAGTGGTTATAGCTGAGACCCTTTCCGGGCAATTGTTATGATATTGACTGATAGTATTCCCCTTGACGGGTGATTTTTACTTGTGTTCCCACTATGTTGCATCCCTTTCCATTTTGATAATTGCCATTGTTATGGTGAGGAAGAGTGTAAAGCACGAAGGGTGATTCCGTGCCATGATTTACATTGCTTACATCGTATATTGCATAGTGAGGAAGAGAGTAAAAGCACGAAGGGTGATGTCGTGCCATGATTGATATCGATAACATCACATATTGCATAATGAGGAAGAGAGTAAAAGCACGAAGGGTGATGTCGTGCCATGATTGATATCGATAACATCACATATTGCATAATGAGGAAGAGAGTAAAAGCACGAAAGGTGATGTCGTGCCATGATTCATATCATTTTATATTGTACATCACATTGTGAGGAAAAGAGTAAAAGCACGAGGGGTGATGTCGTGCCGTTATTTAAAGTTCTGGCATTTATACTGGTTTCATTAACATCTTTGTTAAATTTGCCTTTCTTGGTTACCTTTATATGCTTAATCAACTGTTTTATCTCACCTGTTATCCCATTATCTGCTCCTATATCCCATGATTATCTGTTATTTCATGTTCTTTTCCATGTTATGTGTTGTAGAATAGGACAGGTTATCGGTTGTTGTCAAGTCTAGCCTCGCCACTACTTCGGCCGAGGTTAGGCTCGGCACTTACTCAGTACATGGGGTTGTTTGTACTGATGCTAAACTGCACTTCTTAATGTTGTGCAGATCCCACGGCCGGACCCAGTGGACATTGTTGAGAGAGTACCCTTCAGTCCACCTCAGAGATTTCAAGGTAGACCGTTGACGTTCGTAGGTCTTGGCGTCTCTTCTATCACTAGCTCCTTACTCTGTCTTGTATTTATTCTAGTATTTCTGAGATGGATTATGTACTTTTCTTTCAGACTTCGTATTTAGCACTCCTATAGAAATTTCGTGAGTTTGTGACTCCCGGTTTTGGGGCTTATGTGATGTATTGGATTTCGTTCTCTTCACTTAGCTTTGAAATTTATCTATTTTCGTTGTTCAAAACTATAAACTGATTCTAGTTAATTCTGTTAGTTTTGTGTTATCAAGTTAGTTTAATTGTACACGTTTGCTTGTCTAGCGGGTTCAACGTTAGACGCAGTCACGGCATGTAGGTGGATTTTCGGGTCGTGACACTTCTTCAGAGATATAACCATTTAGGAATGCACTTTTAACATCCATTTGAAATAATTTGAATCCTTTGTGAGCAGCGAAAGCAAGTAGAATTCGGATGGATTCAAGTCTTAACACAGGCGCAAAGGTTTCATCATAGCCGATTCCTTCTTGTTGAGAATAACCTTGGGCCACCAGTCTTGCTTTATTCCGAACAACTTGACCTGATTCATTCAATTTTTTTCTGAAAACCCACTTAGTTCCAACAACAAGAGAATTTTGAGGCTTTGGAACTAATTCCCAGACTTTATTTCTTTCAAACTGATCTAATTCTTCTTTCATAGCACTAATCCAATGAGAATCCTTCAGAGCTTCATCCACTTTCTTGGGCTCAATTTGAGAAATGAGAGCTACATGAGATTTGTTCTTTTGAGATCTCCTTGTAGTTATTCCCTCCTGTGGATCTCCTATGATTTGTGAGGGTATCCTGGTTCATTCTTCCATTCATTTGGAGTATTTGCTGGAGACACCTTTTCTTTGATAGTTGACTGAGCTAGTTGGGGTAGGTCAAGTCTTCTGGAGGAACTTCCTCATTTTGACGATCCTTACCTACAATAACAGACTTTGAAGCACAAGAAATTTCCTCATCTTTAGGAATATGTTCATTCCTTGGGTGAGGGTTAGTATCAACAAAAACAACATGAATGGATTCTCAATACATAAGGTTCTCTTATTATAAATTTTGTACGCTCTACTTGAGGGAGAGTAACCAAGAAATATACCTCCATCACTCTTTGGATCAAACTTACCCAAATTAACCTTTCCATTGTTATTTGAAGAATTTGCATCCAAAAGGGTGGAAACAGCTGATAATTGGTTTCTTACCATTCCACAGTTCATAGGGAGTCTTATTTGAGAATTGTTCGAATAAGACATCTGTTGATGATGTGACATGCTTTACTCACAGCTTCTGCCCAGAAAAAAGGTGGAGAGTTTTCCACGATCGTGGTTCTTGCCATATCCTGCAACGTTCTGTTTTAACGCTCTACTACTCCATTTTGTTGAGGATATATTTGTCACGACCCAAAATCCTAACTCATGTCGTGATGGCGCCCAACAACGGGGTTAGGCAAGCCAACATAAATTTCACTAAGTGTTCCTTTTTATTGATTAAATAGTTCAACAAATTACTGAATTTAACAGGTTAAAACATGATATCAAACGATAATAACCCAGTGTAGATAAAATAGCCATGAAGAAGTGTGAGCTGATATACGAGCATATATATATGTACAACACAAAATCTCAACAACAACAAAAATAACCACTACGTGTGTGCCAGGAACTAGTGTCACGGGCATACTAATAGGATAACCAAAAGATAGAATATACAATCCCGCTGTCTGAATAAATAGACAGGAAACAAAAGTAAATGAAACTCCATGGTGCTGCTGGGGATCGCCAGAAGAAGCAGCTCATCGGGAAGTCAGGCCCGCCACAGTCATTATCTAGCTCCTGTCTGATAACCAGATGCACCTGCCTCAGAACCTGTACAGTTAAGTACAGAAGCGCAGCATGAGTACATAAGTAAATATGTACCTAATGAGTATCCCATCTAATCTCGAAGAAGTAGTGACGAGAGGTCGACTTGACACTCACTAAGGTCCAACAGTAATAATATAACACAGGATATAACGAAATGTAGTAGACAGGTGAGGCAGTAAGCAGCAGATATACATCAAGTACAGAAATCCAGGTAACTACTGAGAATAAAAACAATGTACACTTTCCTTTTTCCCCAAATATCAGTGAAGTCAATATCAATGAAAACAGTACCAAATAGCCAAGCGCACACAAGGGTAAGACAATCGGCAGGTGTCATAAGGAAATAACTAATTAGACGTAAAACTTCCCCCGTTCGCGAATCATACCTGCGACTCGGGTGCTGACACATTTATACTGAATTACTATAAAGCTCCCCTCGTTCGCGAATCATACCTACGACTCGAGTGTTGACTCTTATACCGATTTACTCGATCGCGAATCATACCTGTGACTCGAGTGCTAACTCCTAAACATATACATATCTATATCAAATTTATCAAAAAGCTCGGTAGGGCTATACTTGCAACAAGGATTGATCAATTGGGAATTCAATTGCAATTTTCCACATTTTCATACTATTTCAAAAGTAATCTGCAACTCAAAATACAACCAAAGATACATACAAAGAACGTAGAGACATAATTGTGAGCCCTAAAGCTACCCGACATAGCATAATAGTCGCTACGTACGGACTCTCGTCACTTTGTACACACGTAGCCCCCGAAACAATTACACACAACATATAGAACACCTATGGGGACAATTCCCTCTTACAAGGTTAGAAATAAGACTCACCTCGTGTCGAATCTACCTTCCGGACTAAGAATGTGCCTGAATATCCGAACTCTACACCCGAGAACTCGCAACTAGCCACAAGTTACTTAATTATATCAATAAATGCTAAATGAATCAATTCTAATGCATGGAAGTGAGTTTTGTAAAGTCTTTCCCCAAAAGATAAAAATCGAACCCGGGCCCGCTCGGTCCAAATCTGAAATTCGGACCAAAACCCGATTACCCATTCGCCCCCGAGCCCGGATATATAATTTGTTTTGGAATCCGACATTAATTTGAGGTCTAAATCCCCAAATTTCAATATTCTCAGGTTTTACCCAAAATTCCCTATTCCACCTTGAAAACCCTAGTTTCTAGCACGAAATCTTGTAAAACGAAGTTAAGGAGTGAAGAAAATGAGTTAGAAATCACTTACCAACGTTTTGGAGAAGAAAGGGTGTTTGGAAAATTGCCTCTTATGCCTTTGGGGTCTTGAAAAATAAAAAAATAACTAAACATCCCACTTATTTATACTCCTCTCAGGTCCCCCCCCCCCCCCCACCGTGGTCCGCAAAAAAAGGACTGTGACCGCGCTAGCAAAAATCAAGAAAAGCTGAAGAAACTCAAGAAAAATGACTGAAGTGACATGCTTTAGTATTTTTTCCATAACTCTCTCTCTCAAGATGTTCAAATTACGATTTCTTTACTTTTCTAGAAACTAGACACGAAGGACTACAACTTTTGTTTTTGAATCATCTCAACATTCCTTGTAGATCAAATGATATAAGCCTCTGAAGTCGGACTAGTGACCCAGCCCCTCCACCGCGGACCGCGAAGCCCCCCCCCCCCCCCCCCGGCCAACGAAAAAAGCACTCCGGACCGCGGGGGGGCTCTCCCCT
>ML259235.1:62901-79811 GCA_005239495.1 Nicotiana undulata | reverse complement strand
AGCGGGTTCAACGTTAGGCGCAGTCACGGCCCAAAGGGTGGGAATTTGGGTCGTGACAGGAGTTGCCTACTTTGTCAGTATGATTTGGACATGTATTGATTGGTAATTTGGCGGGGCCCTTTTTCGATCTTTATGACTTTTATGTACTCTTAGAGGCTTGTAGATAGATGTCACGTATATAGATACTTGTGTGACCTTGTTGGCCTATGTTTTGAGTTTACAAATGATCATGCCGGTCTTATAGGCCCATATGTCACATGTATAAGTTTGTATATCATGTTGGGTCGTCCTATATTTTATTCTGGTTATCTCATGACGTCCTTTCCGGAAACAAGACTACTGATACAGTTCCATATACCCCTAGGACTCTCCAAACATATGGCTTTGATACTAAGTTTATCACGACCTTGTTTCTAACCAAGTTGTAACCGGCACCCAGTACCTTAACTTGACCAAGAAAACCTTCTTACCTATTTTTTTCCTCTACTAAGCAGGCCAACATCTAAAACCAAGAGAAAACCTTTCTTTATGTCTAAAAAAATTATTCTAAAAACATAATAGATAATCCAAGCCTTAACATTTAGTGTCTTACAAAAATAAAGTAAAATCTAAACTTCACCTTCTGACTCTATAGAGTATGGGCAAATTGCTCAGGACATGACTCACTGTCTAATCCTCAAATAGAAATAAAGATATAGAAACTTTAAAACTGAAATCATGAAAATGAACTCCTTGGCTTAAAGTGCAGCTCACCAAAGTCCGCTAGGATGACAGAATGTTAACTCGTAGCATGTTTGTCTATAAATCTTCCGCCTACATTGCCAATAAAAGTTCTAAAAAGCATTACAATGTCAGTATATGGCAGCGGTACAAGGCAAGCAAAACGATCCTCCCACTAAAGCTGGGACAAGACTCAAAAATAATTATTCATGCATGATATGAAAATAAAATCCTGAAAGCTTCTAATAAATAGTGGATACAACAATCCAGAATCCCTTTAACAAAGCTCATTTTTTCTTCTATTAAAAATTCTTCTTTCTTCCTTCTTTTTCTTTTCTAGGGAGTACCAAGGATTCTGACATATTTCTTATTCTTGGGTAAGTCAAGGACGATCCCAACCTGATCACCTAGGCCCCTTCCTGTGGTGCCGCACAGTTTTAGGTTCTAGCATATTCTTGTTCTTATGCCTCACCGTGGCTTTCATTTGTAGTGCCCAAACCAACAGTGCACAACCAGACCTACTCTGGCACGAATAGTTTCGAGGTGTTATAAACTACCAAAGGATGCTAACCTCTCTCAGAGATATAGTAATTTCCAAAAATAATAGTTATGTAAACGTCTTTAATCATGAAACTGAAAACAATAATAATTCTTCACCATTCTTCTCAAACAACTCCATCAAGTCACATGAAATAAATTTCAGTCATCCATAATATTAAGAAAACACGTGCAAGTCATGGAGGGCATGAGATATGATTCATAGGACAATGGACTATTCTTGTACAATTAAACAGGATAATATTATATATATATGTCTCTACAGTTCTAATGCACAATGTGACCCCGCTCGCACCGCTCAAAACCCACATGAACATTCTATGCGGCTAAACCCTAACTTCTGGCATGAGTTTTATGAGAAGACAAATTTAGTAAGAGTATTGTTTCAACTTATCTTAGTTATTCCTTTCAGTATCCTTGTTGCTTCAATCCAATAAATTCAACTTCTCAAATCAATCTATACACAATTACATCAAGAATCAATACTAAAAGTTTCAAGATTTTAAAATTAGATAACCTAAGTTTGATTCTTTTCACTTTCTAGGCTCTGTGTTAAAAAGCAGAATTGGGACTCGCCCCGGGGTGGAGCTCTCATAAAACACCCCTGGGCTTATGTATGGGCTTAGTTCTGTGAGACTAACGCCTCGTCCATCGGGGCTTACGCCTCGTCCGTCGGGGCTTACGCCCCAGACACGCCCAACGCCCAGCGTATTGGGCTCACTTAATAGAACTTTATGCAATTGTGTGTAACTAACCTTGTAAATCCTCAAATTTTTGTAATAAATCATTGACTATCCAAAATTATTTTTTTTATTAATCATTAATTATTATGTTTAGTGTATTTTATGTCATAATTAAAATAAAAATTATTGCATGTTATCCAATAAGACTACTATGATAGTAAATTTTAAATAAATCTTTCATTTAAGTATTTATTTATTTATTTTGTTATGTATTTATTATATAATAGTCATACTTTTTATATAATTATTTTTCTAAAGATTATATTTTACATGTTACGAGATACAATACTTATTAATTTAATAGCCAGTATTAGCTAGTAACTATTTACAAATAATTAGTTATCACAATATAATATGGTGAATTATGTGTCACTTGATTAACTTAAAAAAAAATTATGTTAGAGAATCATATTCAAATTATGAATTACGCTTTTATATAAATTCTCTTTCAAACAGAAAGCATATTAAATAAAAGAACTATTTAAAAAAATATCAAATTATAATATCGAATTCTTTCAAGATTTCTTACTCCTTAAAAGATACATATAAGAATTCGCATTGAATACATTACATTTGATGTAGCTAATTTATATATTATGATATATGTCATAATTTTCGTATGATTCATAGTTGAATTATAATTTATAAATATTTTAAAATAGATTAATTGTTATAATGTTGTGATTTTAATTTAATTTTTATAACTATTTTTTATTTTATACTATTTTAAAATTCTTGAAATTAGTAAAATTTACAGATCCGTGGAACTTACGCCCCATGTCTCAGGGCTTACGCCTCGCCTCGTCAGAGGTAAAATGCCTCACCTCACGCCCCCGCCTTTTAAAACATTGTTTCTAGGGTTCATCCTTTATTTAAGTATTTTTTTAGTAGCAGTTTATAGGAACGAATATCAACCATAAATTTTTTTACTTATCATTGTTGAAAGTGGTTATGAAACTTACTTTAAATTACGAAACCCTAGGTTGGTGGAGAGATCTTATTCTTGAGTTTTTGGTTGAGTATATAAAGATTTAAAGATGGAATATTAGTAGAATTGATGTTTCGAAGTAGTATTCTCGCGTTAATCGTATTGATAACGCACCTTAGGTAGTATGAGAATCCTTGGACGACTTGATCTATGAAGAATGAAGCTATTTTCTCCTTCTATGTCCTTTTTATCTCAATGCCACACTTTAGGTGCTATAGAAAACTCCTAGTGGTTCCCACAACGCCCAAATAAAAGTTTGTTCTGGTTTTGACGCTATGACGGGTGCCCGGCACCTCCTGGGGCGCCTAAACCTGCTGTCCATCTTTCTGACATGATAGCTTTTAGTAAAACACACATAACTTTTCATAGAAATATCGAAATAATAAAAGGTTTAAAGTGATAAAAGGTAGACTTCAAAGGCTTTAATTTTATGGGTAATTCACACTTTAACTCATCATAGATTTGGAGATATACTTGTTTGAAGTCAGGTCTCTTATGATTATAGTTGTGTTCTCATCACGTATATTTCAATTTTTTTCCTAACTACTCTTTCCCTATTATAACGCCCATACCACCTATTATATGTAAAATATAGTTGTTATACACCTCTTCTCACATTTGACATCCTTGTTCCCAACTTAAAGCTTGCACTAGAACAAAATTTAATTTTAGTGGAAAAATCTCTGAGGCTATACAGTTCGCTGTAATATATATATATATATATATATATATATATATATATAGAGAGAGAGAGAGAGAGAGAGAGAGAGAGTAAATTTTTCAACCCAAATATTTAGTTCGGGAAACAGTCACCGTGTTGGCCTGAATGCACTTACTACTTTAGCTCTGCCCCTACATTTAACTCTTACAGCTAGTTTACAGTTAATTAAATGAATAATTTTATTTTTTTATAATTTTTTTATTTGAACTACGTAGAAATCCTAATGTTTAGGAATTGGAGTACTTTGAAACCAGTTGAAATTTTGTTTAATAAATCCGAAAACATTCCTTGACCGAATTATACTCTCAATCCCAAATAATAATTTTGTAAACACTGATCGAATTACTACTAGCTTCCTTAGTAAAAATATTTTGTTTATTGTGTATGTTATTCTAAAATATGTATTCCTCCTATGTAACGACCCGGCCGGTCGTGTTGTGTTACTGTACCCCATTTTCCCTTTTATGCTTCACACATTTGAATTTGTGGGTTTATGACTTATGTGGTTGACTAGTTTTGTTTCAGGAAGGTTTCAGGTTGATTTAGACTCTTTGGTTATAGACTTAGAAGTCTAAGTTAAAAATATTGATCAACTTTGACTTATGTGCAAACAACGTCAGAAAGGTGTTTTAATGGCTCTGATAGCTTCGTATAATGATTTTGGACTTGGGCGTATGCCTAGAATCGAATTCGAAAGTCCGTAGGTTGATTTGTGTTGTTTTGCCAAAAATTGGCAATTTGAGGTATAGAAGTTTAACCGTAGGTTGACTTTTGGCTATCACATTTAGAATTTGGTTTTGAGATATGGAATAGGTCCGTTATGATATTTAGAACTGGTATTCAAAATTTTGTATCATTTGGAATTGATTTGATAGGATTCGTACGCTTGGTTGTAATTCTTGAACTTCTTGAATTTCACTTTGAAATTCAGGCGTTTTGGTGTCCGATTCATAGTTCAAGATGTTACTTTTGTGTTTTGATTGTGCGAGCGAGTTCGTATGATATTTTTATACTTGTATTGATGTTTGGTTTGGAGTCCGAGGGCTCGGGTGAGTTTCAGACGTGATTCAGACCAGTTTGGACTGAAAATAGAACTGTTGGTGTGCTGATGCCTCAAATGTCGCAATTGCAAGAACCAGCATCGCAATTGCGATCCTATCAGTGGGTATCCAGTGTCGCAATTTCGATACCTGAATCGTAATTACGAAGAGTGTCAGGATCTAGGTAGGCTACCATTTGTGACAAAAGTGTTGCATTTACAATGAGAACGGGCTTCGCAACAATGTCGCTTTTACGATTTCGTCTTAGGCTATCAGTGGGACGCATGTTCGAGAATTTCTTCGCAATTGCGAACCCATTTCGATAAGTGCAGTTGAACAAAAGGGCTGGGAGTCGGGAATTTTCATCATCTTCTCTAAATTTAGAACCCTAGACTCAATAGAATGCGATTTGGAGAGGGTATTTTCATCTACAAATATTGGGTAAGTGATTCTAATAAATTTTCAACTATATTTGTGTCACGACCCATTTTACCCCTCCGAAAGGTGTCGTGTCGGTACCAGTCTCTACGACTAGGTAAGACTACTATTGCGCAAAATGAAAAGAACATAATGAATAAAGCCAAACAGTAAAACTTAATAAGCAAGGATAGTGCCACTCGGCATAGACAATAACAGCACTCCCAAAACCAGAAATATCGTCAATCACAAGTTTCTATAAGTATGTATGTATCGCTCTATACAAAATGTCTGAAGAAAAAAAAGGGAAATCTCTACGGGGAGGGGGGGAATATAAGGGGACATCCAAGGTCTGCGGACGCGAGCAGAAGTACCTTGAAGTCTCCTCAATTAGCAAGCACACACTAAACTCGAGGTTGATAGCTCGTACCAAGATCTGCACACGAAAAACATGTGCAGGAAAGGGCATGAGTACACTACAGTGGTACCCAGTAAGTGCCAAGACTAACCTCAGTCTAGTAGTGACGAGGTCAGGTCAAGACCCTACCGATTTAAATATAAAGATATAAAAATAGCATGAGATATAAATATATTCTACACTAAAATAGTTAACGAAGTCTACAGTAAAAAAAAGTCAAGAAGCCCTCGGCTAAGAACAAAGGAAATACAACAGGGAAATCTCTCGGGATACCGTCCCCTAGTCCCAAATTAATTATGCAGTACAGGGGGATCTCCCCGAATACGTCTTGTCACGCGCCCTTTTTCCTATCGCACGGGTTAGGTGCGGAAATATCGGGTTAAGACATTATGGACAACTCCTTTAAAGTAAAAGGAAGAGTCGCCACTTAACGATTTTAGCGGTGCGTTAGGGCACCTAGAGTTGATAACTTGTAGACTAGTTTGCATTACCAGAGAACGGGTAAGAGCTTGATATTATCCCAAGGGGAAGGTGTTAGGCACCCCTCAGGATCCACAACTGTGGGTCCCAGCCAATAAGTTTTGTGAATTTGGACGGTAAGCAAGTAACAAATAAAGTTCACATATGAGGGGATTTAAAACAAGTATGAAAATCTTTAAAGGTTTTGAATAACATAAACATTTTGAAAAGAAGTGTCCTAGGTTTAAAGTAATACGGATCACTTCAATGCAATACCCGATATGTCATACCTCGGGGAGGTGGCTACACGTGGTATTAGTGCACCGGTCATCATATTCGTATTCTACCCTTCCCACCCATAAGGTTATTTGAAGCATGTGTTGGTCACGAATGCTTATTGCGTGCCATTACCCGTCCCATCCTATAAGTCCTGGAGGGTGATTAGAACTACTAATCCTACCAAAGGCGGGGACTAGGTTGACTTAGGTGTAAAGGATAAAATACTAGTGACAGTGCAAAACAAGTAGAACACATGTAGTGGGATCACATAGAGCAGGTAATAGGCTCACAAATCCCTCCACAATTAAACACGTAAGTGGCACGTCTCAAAACACAATTAAAGTCTCAAAAGGAGGTTTGAATAAGAGTTATTGAGTTGGAAAATCAGTAGGTTTCAATAGTTTAGTAAAAGGATATGTTCTAAAAATTTAGTGAAAGCAAAGGGTTCAATTAAGACTGAGCAATTCAAAAGGGTAATTGATTTTTCAGAAATGCAATAGTTTAGAGACAGCGGTAAGAATTAAAAGTGCGTAGCGGTTTAAAGCTTTCAATGAAAGAGAAGAATAACTTTTAGAGAAATCAGTAATTTGAAAAGGAGTGCGTTTATTTGAAATTCAATAATCTAAAAGTGAGTACAAAAATTCAGTAGTTCATAGGACTTTATCACATTGTTTTAGAAAATGGTTTAGCAAGTATTCAGAAATAGAATAATTTTAAATAATGAAGTAACTCTGAAAAACTTAACAGTTTGAAGATTGGATAGGAATCAGAAATCCTGAGGTCAGTAATGAGAAGTAAGAAAGCGCACAATTTCAAAATTGTTTTAAAAGAAGCATAGCAGTTTAGTAAAAATAGAGTGGATTCCAAGAAAACAGAATCAAAGTTTGGGAAATTTTAAAAGAGGCATATTAAACCCAACATAGTTGATTTGATTTTAATTACGCATTAGGCCTAATTTTTGCCTAGGCGTTGTATATTTGCCTAAAGGTGAACATGCTTACTTTGATTCTAATTTTAAGAGGGATACATTTACAGAAACGTTTCAAACAGTTAACCATATTTTAGCGAGATTAAATAAACATGCTGATTAGGTGTTTCAATGATTGCAACTTGAACAAGTATGAAGCCCTAAATAACAGGATATCTGACGCACATAGGAATACCCAAAACATGGTTTCTAAATGCTAATGATTATGAGAATGCAGTAATAGCCTTTTAACAGTCTTATTACTTGTTATAGGTGTGAATTATGATCATGGTTTGCGAGATGAGTATAATAGCAAATGCTGAAAGTAAAGAACCTAAAGCAGGATTTCTAATGCATGAGGTGCATGTCCTAAACATGTTATCTATTGCACATGTAGGTAAATAAAACCCTATAAGCATGCTTTCTACCCATCACTAGACTAAGCATGCATAGTCCCCTCCTATATTCACTATCCAACCCCAAGGATTCGTTTACAAATTATTACAGATCATAATGAATGGATTACAATAATGAAAAAGGAAAATAAGAAGTTAATCTATAGAGAGCCTTCAATCAGGCCTAACCTTCCAGCCTCACCCCTGTTGAGCCTCATAGCCTTACACGGCCTGGGTGTGGCAAAGCTCCCAAAGGTCCTTATAAGGGCCCTGGCCAATACCAACACCCAGCAGATGCCCATGGTCAAACAAGTGCAGTGTAGAGTAGAGTACCCTTACCTCAATGTCTCAAGGTTCAGAGGGAACTCATGGTCCCTTAGCGATGCACACACTGAGGGGGGTGGAACCTAAAAGTCTAGGAATTGTGAAAGTGCTTTTTGAAAAGGAGTTTTAAGTTTGAAAAGAAGTTTTGAAGTCACATAGTTTCAGAGAAAGCACAAAGAACAAATATTAAGAACAACAGGGATTCAGAACTCAGTAGAACATCAGAGAGATCATTCACAAACAGGGAAAGGGGTTAAGAGGACAAATAGGGGTGGTGTTAATCAGTTCAGGTACAGATTCAGTACATTAGAGATACCAAATAATTCACAACTGCTAAACCAACATACAAGAGGTAATAAACAGACAAGAGGAATAAGAAACCACAGGATTAAGTTACTCTAGAAGAAGAAGAGAGATCATATAAGGGGTTAGACATGCTAGTAACAGGGTAAGCAATAGAACCACAAATAGAAGCACAAAAGAAACACTAAGTAGATAAGCAAAAACTGAAACATTGTATAGAGTACTAAAATGCTTAAATCGGAAACATACCAGTTGAGTGGCAGATATAGCAAATGCAAGAAATAGCACAGCAGTATCAGGACAAAGAGAAGCAAAGATAATAGCAGCAGAATGAGAGAGCAACAGCAGCAATGTGCAGAATAAGAGAGAGAGAGAGAGAAAGAGAGAGAGAGAGCAACAGCAGGGCACTAGAGCAATAAGGGACTACTCAGCCTTAACTTTAAGCTGACTGAGTAGTCAATAATAGATGCAGAGAACAAGTAGAGATGAAAGCACAAAAGAGTTTAGAGCAGTGATGCTCAGTGCTTAGTGTGAGAATTTTAGTGTATTGTGTGTGAATTCCAGTATGTGAAACTCAGTCTATGAAACTTAGTCTGAATTTTCGTTTTTGAGTCAATCTGTGAAACTTAGTCTGTTTGCAAAGAGAGAAGGAAACTCTTTATATAGTTTTTGAAAACCGAATTGTACATAGCAAATTATGGTAGTAGCAATCAATCAATGTCAATTAAAGATAGCAGGACCCCTTTAATCAAGTGATTCTAATTCAAATGGTACTGTCAAGATAAATAAGGCGAGGAATCAGTCCAACAGGACTGATTCTCCCAAAAATAGAACAAGGAAGTCATGTAGTGCACAAATAGAGCTAGATACATAGTGAATTAATTAAGGCATGCTGTAGGAATATCACATTAAGGACTAAAAATAGGGTAATCAACTTAGCAATCAATTAAGAAGACTGGAAATCATAGGGAATCCGGAGGAAACAGATAAAGCATCACATAAATAGGAAAAGGATTCAAAAATAAGTGTGGTATTACAAAAAAGGAAATTACGCAATTGTGTATTTAAGGAAAATATCTCATAGGTATAACAGGAATTCAGAAGTCAGTACAACATCACAAAAGGAAAATGCTCAATAGTGTATTTAAGAAAAATATCACACAAATATAACAAGAATTCAAAAATTGGTACAATCAGTTAGTTGCATGGTTGAATCAACAAGTATTTAAGAGATAGGACATATTCGTAGAACAACAGTAGGAATTAGACATGGTTGCACTGAATCGAACAAGAACAACAAGCGCATATAACGAAGTCGACCTAGAGTATTAGGGTTTCAACATTAGCAGTGCAAACAACCACAAAACAATCACTTAAACATGTACAGGTAGTTAAAAATCAAAAAGAAATCCTTTTGAAGACGGGTTCAAGAACCCTAAATGTTAAAATCACTAAAAAGAATAGTTTTCCGGAGGAAAACCGTAAAATATCACACTAATGTAAGAAGATAAGCAGATGTTACAGAAAAAGTCAAAAATCAGATGGTTAGGGTTTCGTGAAAACCCGTAAAAGAGGGAAAATCCTCAGATACGACGTATATGAGGCCGGAAAGTATGAACACTTACTTAGATGGCCGAGGTTTGGCCGAAAAATGGCAAGAGGCTCAGCGGAGGCAAGCGGACTGCTCCAGGCCTGTTTGAAGAACCCAGGTTGGTGTTGAGCGAGTGAGATGTGAATAGGTGACCAGGAAGTGGTGAGAAACCATGGCTGCCGGTAAGAGAACCGGCCGGAGAGGGGAACATACCCTCATCGGAGGGAAGCTTATAGAGAGCACTGAGAGANTTAAGGAAATTGATGATCTGGACCGTTGATCTAATTTGATCAACGGTCTAGATGGATTTGGGGTTTGGGCCCGGTAAGAGGAGGGTTTGGGCTGGTCTCAATTGGGTCAGGGGGTTGGGTAATTGAGTCAGCCAAATGTGGCAAAAATAAAATAGGAAGAGGCTAGTTGTGAAATACTCGATTTAATAGGATAGTTAATTAATTAAAATAGCCAATAATTGTATAAAATAAAATTAAGTTAAAAAGAAGTATAATTACAGTAATTAGACAATATTAAAAATACGAAGGACATAAATTCGAATTTTAAAGGTATAAAACGACTAATTAGGCTATGATTGCAAAACAATTGTAATTGCAATTAAATAGCACTCAATTGGCCAATTTATGAAATAATTAAATTTTTATAAATAAACAGTAATTATAAAAGACATATGAAACTGGGGAATATTTTAGGATTTATTTAGAGCATGATTTATGAATTATTTAAATACGAAATACTGAATAAATATGGAAATAATTCAGATAAAAAAATGTAAAAAGTAAGAAAAATACTCATTATTGGTAAGAGTGATTTTGAAAGCATATATACAAGTTTGGAAAATAATTTGAGGAAAAATTGGGTATCAACACGTCCGTAGTCCCAAAATAAATATGTAGTGCTTGGGGATCTCCCGGAATACGTCCGTAGTCCCAAAGTAAACATGCAAGACATGGGGATCTCCCGGAATACGTCTGTAGTCCCAAAATATATATGCAGTTCTAGGGGATCTCCCGGAATATGTACATAGTCCCAAAGTAAATATGCATCTTAACGATGACTTGACACTTGTAGTATCGAGATGTACAGTTTAGACTAAACACAACCAAGGAAAATAGGATCACCTAAACATGCTGCACATAATTTTAGATAGACAGTCAAACACGTAGGTACACTTTCCTAATCTAAACCAGGTAATTAAACATAGTAGTGCAGTTCAAACGAAGGAAAACAATTTATGATTTAGAAGAACAACAGGATTTTTACAACAATAGACCGTGTACGTACTCGTTACCTCAAGTACACGGTGTTCACACATAAAATAGTACTGAACTTCCTAAGGTGAAGTTCCCCCAGACAAGGTTAGGCAATCCACTTACCTTGAACCGCTCAAATCAATCTGAAACCACGCTCTTGCCACGAGTATCCAACCGGGAATTTCTCAAATCTAACTAAATCAATTGCATAATGTAAATATAATTACAAGTAACTATTTTAGCTAAAGAATTTGAAGCTAAGGAAATAGGAAAACAGCCCAAAAGTCTCCCCAGGCCAACGAATCGGAATCAGGTAAAAGTCTAATTTAGAACACCCATTCACTCACGAGATTACTCATACAAAAATTATCAAAATCCAATGCCTAAAACCGATAAAACCAGAATATTGATTGGGGAACTTTTCCCCCATTTCCCTATATTTCTCACCTAATTCCCTTGATTAAATGAGGAAAACTACAATAGATTAATGCAATAAAACCAAATTCGAGTAAGAAATCGTTACCCACAAGTTTCCTCTGAAAATCTCTCAAGGAATCACCTTCTCTCGTGCTCAAAAATCATAAATGGAGTGAAATGAACTAACCCTCGATTCTGCCTACTTTTCTGCCCAACGATCTTCTCATCCGTGACTATTCTTCACACCTGCGGTTCCGCACCTACGGAAAATTTATCGCGAGTGCGTAAATCACTAAAAGAACAAGTATGCATCTGCGAAAATGAGTACGCACCTACGCGTGCGCGCCTGCGGAACATTGTCCGCACGTACGAGTCCTCAGAGTCGCCTGCGAGCCTTGTGCGCACCTACGGGCATCGCATATGCGGAACCTCCTCGCACCTACGACCCCAGGCCAAACTTCCCATTCTCGCATCAGCGCTTCCATCTCAGCACGTGCGAGTCTGCACCTGCGGTTCCACTCCGCAGGTGTGAGACATCAGACACCAGAAACTTCAGCAATGGCCTAAGTCAAATTTTCAACCCGTTGAGCATATGAAACACTCCTGAGGCCCCCGGTACCTCAACCAAACATACCAACCAATCCTATAACACCATACGAACTCAATCGAGCCTTCAAACCACATCGAACAATATCAAAAGCATGAATTAAGAACGGATTCAAGCCTAAGGAACTTTACATTTTCCAAATTCTAAAAATGACACCGAAACATATCAAACATTGTCTGAATGACTTCAAATTTCACACAGGTCACAAATGATACTACGAACCTACAAACACTTCTGGAATTCCATTCTGGGCTCGATATCAAAATTTCCACTACCTGCCAAAATCGAGAAAAATCCAACTTTTGCCAATTCAAGCCTAAATCTACTATGGACCTCCAGAACACATTCCGGACGCGCTCCCAAACCCAAAAGCACTCAACGGAGCTAACATAATTGATGTAATTCCATTCTAGAATTGTCTTCGCACAGTTTTGACTACGGTCAAAATTTTAAGACTTAAGCTCTCATCCAGGGACTAAGTGTCCCAAAACACTCAAAAACTCACAACCAATCCTCCCGACAAGTCACAAAAGCCGAAATAGAAATGGGAAAAGTAGTTATTAGGGGATCATGGCTCTAACTCTCAAAGAGACCGACCCAGTCATTACATTATCCCCATCTTAAAACAATTGTTCGTCCTCGAACGAGTATAAAGACATAACTAAAGCTGTGAAAAGATGAGTGTAATGGCTGCACATATCCTGCTCGGTCTCTCAAGTCGCCTCCTTGACTGGCTGACCCCTCCACTCGACCTTTGTTGAAGCAATGTTCTTTGACATGAGCTTTCTGACCTGCCTGTCCAAAATAGCTGCTGGCTCCTCAACATAAGATAGATCCCTGTCCAACTGGACTGAGTAGAAATCCAATACATGAGTCGGATCACCGTGATACTTTAGGAGCATAGAAACGCGGAATATCGAATGAACTCCTGATGTGCTGGGAGGTACGGCAAGCTCATAAGCAACCTCCCCAACATGCCACAATATCTTAAATGGACCAATGAACCTCAGGCTTCACTTGCCCTTCTTCCCGAATCTCATAACACCCTTCATAGGCAATACCCAAAGCAAGACCCGCTCTCCAACCATAAATGCCAAATCACAAACCTTACGATCCTCATAACTCTTCTTCCTAGACTGGAATGTGAGAAGTCTATCCTCAACAACCTTAACCTTGTCTAGGGAATCCTTGACAAATCTGTACCCAACAATAGGGCCTTGCCCTGCTCAAACTAACCCACTAGGGATTGACAACGCATACCATACAAAGCCTCATACGGTGCCATCTGAATCCTAGACTGGTAACTATTGATGTAGGCAAACTCCGCAAGTGGCAAGAATTGGTCACATGACCCTCCAAACTCCATCACGCATGCACATAGCATATCCTCAAGAATCTGAATCGTGTGCTTAGACTACCCGTCTGTCTGAGGGTAAAAGGTTGTGCTCAGCTCTACCCTAGTACCCAACTCCTGTTGCACGACTCTTTAGAACTGTGATGTGAATTGTGTACCATTGTCTGAAATTATGGATACCGGGATATTGTGAAGGTGAATAATCTCCCTGATATAAATCTCAGCCAATCTCTCTAAAGAATAAGTAGTCAACACTAGAATAAAATGAGCTGACTTAGTAAGCCGATCCACGTTCACCCAAATAACATCTAACTTTCTCAAAGTCAGTGGAAGTCCAACTACAAAGTCCATGGTGATCCTCTCCCACTGTAACGACCCGACCGGTCATTTTGCATTATCAGACCCTGTTCCCCTAAATGAAACTTCCCACAGAAGATTATTGTAATTTATGACTTGCGGGTATGGGTGGTTCGGGATTTGGAAGTGTTTAGAGCAGTATAGGAACACTTAATTCCTTAAGGTTTGCCTTTTTAGCCAAGTTTGACTTCGGTCAACATTTTGGGTAGACGACCACAGAATCGAGTTCCAACAGTTCCGGTAGCTTTGTATGATGATTTCAGGCTTGGGCGTATGTTCGGAATGGGTTTTGGATGGCCCAGGAGCGTTTCGGCGCACAATATCGAAATAAGAATTTCCTTAAGTTTGAAATTTGGTTTGGAACATATTTTTGTGTTATCGAGGTCCGAATGGAATTCCAACACCGGGAATAGTTCCATTGTGCCATTTAAGACTTGCCTGCAAAATTCGGTGTCATTCCGAGTAGTATAGGTAGGTTCGGCGCAATGAAACCAAATTTAAGAACTTAAAGTTCTTAAGTTTGATTCTAGGGAATTTGAGGTGTGCTTTTGAGTTTTAGCGTTGTTTTGGATATTCTGAAGGCTCGAGCGAGTCCGTAAAATGATTTAGGACTTGTTTCTATAATTGGACAGGGGATCGGGCGGGCCCAGGTGCCTCCCGGGCACTAAACGAGGCTTAAAACCAGCAGCTTCAGCTGCTGGTGCACCAAATCTGGTGTGACCGCAGGTGCGGTTGCCCATTCGCAGGTGCAGGATTGCTTTTGCAATTCCAGGCGTTGCACGTGCATCTCTAGGTGAGGTTGCCCATTTCTCGCAGGTGCGGACAAAGTTTCGCAAATGCGGTCTCCTCTCCGCAGGTGCGGGCCCAGGCCTCCTCATCCATTTACGTAGGTGAGAGCCTTCACTTACAGGTTCGAGACTGCAGGTGCGGTCCTCGAGCCGCATGTGCGGAACCACTGTTAGGCAGTGTGTTTCTTTAAAACACGGGAAATGTCCATTTTTCCTCATTACTTCAACCATTTGAGACCTTGAGAGCTTGGGAAAACTGCTCCACAACCTACCTACTGATAAGGTAAGTAAATTCCATTCTAGTGTTAGTTTAATACATTAATTACTAGTTAAATTAACTACTTAATTAGTGAAAATCAAGGAAAGTTGTAGTAACCTAGGGCTTTCGAGAATTTAGGGAATTACCCGCGAATTGGCTATGAAATCAAGAAAAAATCACATATTAATGATCCTTAGGCTATGGGTGAGTGTTTCCATCGAGAATTTTTGAAATCCGAGTATGCGGGCAAGAGGGTGAATTTTGGGATTTCTTAAAAAATGATGAATTTACTAAATAAGTAGGATAATTTCAATACGTTGAGCATAAATTGCTGTATTTGTATAACATTTAGCTAGTTTCGAGTCCTCGGGTGTAGAGTTCAGAGTTTCGGGCGCGTTCTTAACCCGGAAAGTAGGCTCGGCATGAGGTGAGTCTCCTTTTTAACCTTGTAAGAGGGAATTGTCCCCATAGGTAATTATACATGATTTAAATGTCCTTATTTGTGGGGTCTACACACACACGAAGTGACGCGAGTCCGTGCGTAGATACTATTATGCCATGTCGGGTAGTTTTAGGACTCACGAGCATGCTTTTATGTGCCTTACATGTACCCCTAAATGTATTTTGAGTTGCTTATTGCCCTTGAATTAGTATGAGAATCTTAGGAGGTTACGTTCAAAATTTCAGTAGCTTAAGTTCTTGTTTGCAAGTATAATCTCTATTGAATTCCTAGATTTTCTAATAATTCTGTGTATGTATACGAGCACCCGCATCACATGTATGATTCGCGAGCGGGGTAGCCTTATTATTATGTCAATTGCATTGCATGTTTGATTCGCGAGCGGGGTAATAAATACATCTATGATTCGAGCCGTTCGACCCTCGACAGTGCACAATTATTATTTCGCGATGCTTCGGCCGTATGCATCGGCATACTATGTGTTGTATATTTTGACGGAGAGTCTTGTCATTATCATATAAACTGCTTCATGTTAAAAGGAAAAGTTAGTTTATTTTACACTAGTGCGATTTGACATGCAGAGGTAAATTGTAAATTTATACTAGAAATTTTTATGTCTTGTGATTTCGGGGACTGCCATCCCTGCCTAGTCTTCATTGACTTATATTATTATATCTTGACCCTAGTAAGTATCACGTCAACCTCTCGTCACTACTTCTTCGAGATTAGACGGGATACTCACTGGGTACATATTTATTTATATGTACTCATGCTACACTTCTGTACTTAATTGTACAGGTTCTGAGGCAGGTGCATCTGGTTATCTGACCGGAGCGTGATCTTGAGAGTATACTCTGTACCCGACTCTACGGTGAGCTTCTCCCCTTGGCGTATCTTAGCAGCACTTTGGAGTTGTCTTTTGGCTATTTCTGTCCATTTACTTCAGACAGTAGCACATTTATTCTACTTATTTGTATATTCCACTAGTCCGCCCGTAGACTTGTGACTCTAGGTCCTGGCACATGTAGTAGATGTTATACTCTTGGCACTGTATATGTTATTTTCGGTTCTTTTGGTTGTGTTGATTTGAGTTGGTTAAGTTATATTATTTCCCCTTAAAATTCTTTAACCTTAAAAATTTGCAAAGTAACGAAATAATCTATCAAATAAGGTAATCTCGTTAGTACACAAGTGTTGGCTTGCCTGACACCGGCGTTGGGCGCCATCACGACCTGAGATAGGATTTTGGGTCGTGACAACATGGTATCAAAGCTCTAGGTTCACGTAGGTCTCACAAGTCACGGGCAAACCTAGTGGAGTCTTGCGGATCTGTACGGAGACGTATGTGCTTATCTTTAGGAGGCTATAGGGTGTTAGGAAACCTCTCTTCTATTCTCTCACACATGGTGAGGACGCGCGCATCCGATGTCCCAGACACGCAAGGGGCTGCTACCCCCCCCCCCCCCCCCCCTTCAGCGGG
>ML259235.1:6468-62837 GCA_005239495.1 Nicotiana undulata | reverse complement strand
CCCCCCCCTATTAGAGGCTGTGGCAGAGGCTGGGGGAAGGCATCGGCCCAAGGTAGGGGACGAGGGCATCCCAGAGCTGTTCCAGTTGCACCACAACTAAAGGATCCTATCATCGAGGAGCAGGACGAGGTGCACCCTGTAGATCCTGCTCCAGTGGACTTCATGACGGCGTCGGGCTTCCGGGAGGTCATGGGCCGTATAATGAGATACATGGACACTATGTCCCATGCTGGTTTATTTCCAGTAGATCCTGCCACTTCTAAGGCGGGAGGGGGAGTCCAGACCCCTACTACCTAGGCTGCAGGTCAGATAGCAGCATTAAATCATACCCCAGGTACACTGCCCGTGGGTGGGGTTCAGCCAGCAATAGTAGCACCAGAGCTCAGACAAGTTGCGAACGGTGATCCGCAGAAGTTATTGGATAGATGGACTCGATTGCACCCTTCAATATTCGACGGTGAGAGAGGTAAGGATGCCCTGGACTTCATTGATAGGTGCAGGGACAAACTGCACAACATGAGGATATTAGAGTCCTATGGCGTAGATTTCACTACCTTTCAGCTTGAGGGCAGGGCTCGCAGATGGTGGCAGTCGTATATCCTGGGTAGACAAGCAGGTGCCCTTCTATCACTTGGGAGCAGTTCACTCAGTTGTTTCTGGATAGATATATTCCACCCTCATAGAGGGAGGAGATGCGGTATCAGTTTGAGCAGCTGGAGTAGGGGCAGATGTCAGTGACGGACTATGAGGCCAGGTTTTCTGAGTTGTCTCCTCATGCCCTTATGATACTTCCTACTGAAACTGAGAGAGTGCTGAGATTTGTGGCTAGATTGCACTCAGGTATTTGGGCCAACATGGCCCGAGAGGTGGATATGGGTACACCTTATCAACTTGTGGTCAAGATAGCTCGTCGGATTGAGGGTTATCGATTGAGGGGCAGAGAGAAACGTCAGCAGGACAAGAGAGTTATATTTTTTGGAGATTTCATAGGTGCCCCAGACAGGGGCAGGGGTCAGTTCAGAAGAGGCCAGGCTAGCAGGCCTCCATATTCAGCTCCTCCACCGCCTCCCTGTGGTGCTCCAGTGATGCCTTATTTCAGCGCCATGCCGGAGAGTTCTTACCGCCCACCAGCCATTCGGGGTTACTCCGGCGGGTATTCAGGTCATCAGGGGTATTCTAGTCCTTACTTCAGTGCCATGCTAGAGGGTTCTCATGGTCCCTTAGTTATCCAGGGTTCTTCTTCAGGGCAGCAGGCCATGCCACCAGTGAGATGTTATGGGTGTGGGGATTCAGGCCATATGAGGAGGACTTGTCTAAGGCTTTGGGGCAAGGCTGTTCAGCAGAGTTACCAACCTACATACTCAACACCGGCGCCCCGTCCACCTCGAGGTGGAGGACAAACTAGTAGAGGTCGTCTAGAGGTGGAGGCTAGCGTGAGGAGATCTACCTGCTCCGATTCATTCCAGCGGAGGTCAGTCTTCCGATACACCACTATTTCGGCTCGAGCAGATGCAGTGGCCTCAGACGTCGTGATCACAGGTACTATTTCAGTATGTGGTAGAGAGGCATCAGTTCTATTTGATCCACGATCCAATTATTCATATGTGTCAACCTTATTTGCTTGTTTCATGGATGTTCCTCGTGAGTCCTTGGGTTATCCTATATATATGTCCACTCCTGTGGGAAATTCTGTGGTGGTAGACCGGATATATCGGTCTAGTATGATCACCTTCTGTGGGTTCGAGACCAGAGCGGACCTTTTATTGCCCGACATGGTCGATTTTGAGGTTATTTTAGGCATGGATTGGCTATCTCCTTATCCTGCCGTGCTGGATTGCCATTCCAAGACAGTTACTTTAGCCATGCCCAACTGGCCTAGGCTGGAGTGGAGAGGTTCCTCAGTTAGTGCAGCCAACCGATTTATTTTATTCTTGAAGGCTCGATATATGGTCGAGAAGGGTTGTTTGGCCTATCTTGCTTATGTGCGGGACACCACCGCCGAGTCTCTGACGATCGATTCAGTACGAGTTGTTCGAGAGTTTGATGATGTATTTTCTTCAGCCCTTCCGGACATGCCTCCGGATCATGATATTGATTTCTGCATTGATGTTGATCCAGGCACTCAACCTATATCTATTCCTCCGTACCGTATGGCTCCGAATGAGTTGAAGGAGCAGCTTGAGGAATTGTTAGCTAAGGGGTTTATTAGACCGAGTGTGTCACCATGGGGTGCTCCAGTCCTATTTTATTGTTATTTCGGGCCGAACGACCCTCGGCATTCCCTACGCAGATATATATACATATGATATGCCACTTGTGACCTGAATTGTTAAGTTGTCTTAAGGACATAAATTTTTAAATGATTTCATGGATAATGACTTGACGGATATTTGGGGAAAAAATGAACTAGAAATTATTTATTTACTTCCAGTGTTTATTGCATTGCAGTTACTTCTAAAGTTTACTAATTTCATTACCCTCGTATGCCTTTTGTTGCTGTCATATATTGCTATATCATATTTTATTGACCCCTAGCAAGTGTCTAATTCGATCTCTCGTCACTTCCTCTCTAAGGTTAGGCGGGATACTTACTGAGTACACGTTGTTTTCATACTCATGCTACACTTGCTATGCATTTTGTTGCACAGGTACTTTCATAGCGATGAGGCTAGTTTGGAGGCTTAGGCGAGCTGCATCATCCGGATGTGATTCGCAGCCGGCAGAGTCTTCCTCTATGTAGTGTATTTATTTTATTCTAAAGTCCTTGTCCAACTTGTATTTCGGAAAAGCTTTGTAGTATTTAATAAAAAGTCATAGAAATTACTCATGTACTTGTGACACCGGGTTCTTAGTTGTATTTATAAAAGTGGAAAATAGACTGTTGTTTTTACTTAATTGGATTTCCCCTAGTTATTATGTATTAAAGTGAAAGGTAATGATTTTGAAAATGTTGAAACAGGAATTTATTTTAAAATTAGTTGATGATTGGCTTGCCTGACATTGGTGTCCGGCGCCATCACGACCTTATGGATTTTGGGTCGTGATACATGATTACTGTGTACTGTTTCTTCTGGCGTACTTTAATGTTCTAAGTTTTATTTGCTTAATGGTTAGCTATCCTTTATTGATTATTACCTTATTTTTGGAATCTAGTCTAATGCTATTTAAACCCCTTTCCTTTTCCCTTTTGAACAAGACATAGAACTCGAGACTACTCTCACTATTAAAACTTTATATCGTATATTATTACTCTATTCTACTTTGTTTCCTGGCCGGCTAGAAGCCAAGGCAAGAAATCTTCTACTGTTGTTTGCTGTTGTTGATGATCCTTACTACATTGCTTAACCTTTTTCTGTTTCATCTGAACTAGCAAGTCACTGAAACTTCTCTTCCATGTCAATTGTTCAATATTCTTCTGTTACTAGACTCATCGCTCTATGTGTTTTTGTAACGACCCGACTGGTCGTTGTGAGCTCCAGTGCGTCGTTCAGTGGTTGGAAGTCATGAACAGCTTCATGTCGGGTATTATGACTTGTACATACAGTCGAAATTGAAATTCGGGGAATTCGGAATCAATCAGAAAGAAAATTCTCATTTCGGAAGCCTTAAGTTGAAGAAATTGACAAAGATTGGAATTTGGAGTAAACGACCTCCGAATCAGGATTTGAAGGTTCCAGCAAGTTCGTATGATGATTTCAAACTTGGGAGTATGTCCAGATCAGGGTTTGGATAACCCGGGGGTGTTTCGGCGCATATTGTGGAAGTCAGCATTTTAGAAGAAATTTCATAATTTGGTTGAAAGGCATTTCAGTGAGATTGATTTCCGTTTGGGAATCCAAACTGGAGAATAGCTTCATATGGTGATTCTAGAGTTGGGAGCGCGATCGGAAGTGAATTCGAATGTCCGTATGTCATTTTGAAGTCTTTTGGCTAAAGGTAGAAATTTTAAGGTTTTTGAAGAATCCGACCGGAAGTGGAAATTTTGATATTGGGGTCGAAATGCGACTTCGGAAGTTGGAGCAGGTCCGTAATATCGAATATGACTTGCGTGCAAAATTTGGGGTCAATCAGACGTGATTTGATAGGTTTCAGCATCGAATATAGAAGTTTCAAGTTCTAAAGTTCATTAAGCTTGAATTGGGGTGCGATTCATGATTTCGACGTTGTTTGATGTGATTTGAGGCCTCGACTATGTCCGTGATATGTTTTCAGACTTGTTGGCACGTTCGGACGGGGTCCCGAGGGGCTCGGGTGAGTTTCGAGGTAGTTTCAGACCATTTCTAGGCCATTTATAGCTGTTCTGTGCGATCGCGGGGAATTGGTCGCGATCGCGATGAGTATAGTGAGAGAAACAGGCCAGTGAATCGCAATCGCGGAAAGCCTTTCGCGATCGCGTAGAGGAAATGTTCTGCTGCACTGACTCGACTTCAGAGGCTCATATCTCAAAATCTATAAGGAATTTTAGATTATGTAAAAAATAAAAGTCGTAGCCCTTTGTGTCTAGGTTCTAGAAAGGTAAACCATATACCATTTGAATTTGTGTACAAAGAGATATGGCTGTTACATTACAGGGTGTACGGGAAGATGAAGAGGAAATTTGTATTGCACAGGGCTGACTTTGGAAGCTTATATCTCGAAATCTATAAGGAATTGGAGATGGCCAACACATGAAAGGTGTAGATATTGCAGTCTAGTTTTCAGAACATTAAACCATTTGTAATTTGGAATTTTTTGCAAAAAGTTATGACCATTCTACTAGAGGCTGTCTGGAAGAGCTGGGCATTTTTTTTCGCGATCTCGAAGGTTTTTCCACGATCGCGAAGAGCAAATTTTGGGCTGGAAATTTTTGTACTTCGCGATCGCGATAAGTATATACCTGGGCAGAAGTTATATATCGAGGTTTCGGCCATTTTTAGCATATTTGGAGCTATGAAGCTCGGATTGAAGCGATTTTTGAGGCGATTTTCACCCTATGAAATGTGGAAAATGTTTTATTCATAATTTTGAGTTAAATACATGTGTATATATGGATTAGAACGTGTAAATTAGTGGAAATTGTGGATTTTTGGTAGAAGACCTAGAAATTTGATAAATTGGATTTTAGCCACGTATTGAGCATGAATATTTGAGTAAATTGTGTATTTGAACTAGTAAAGCTATGGGTGGAGTTTATCTTCGAGAAATTTCGGAATCCAGGTACGTGGGCCCGAGGGCATTTTTGTCAATTCATTGGGCGGAGTTGGGAAACTATATAATTTGAATTTGTTACCAATAATAAAGTATATTTTCATTGAATTATCGTTATTTGGATAGTTTGGGGGCGTTGTGCATCCAGTGGAGTCGTCGGAGAGGCTTGGAAGCCGGTTATGGAATTTCGGAGCGATGTAAGTCTCCTTTCTAACTTTGTGATGGGGAATTGTCCCCCTAGGTGAATTAATCAAGTATGTGCTATTATCTTCGGGGGCTACGTACGTACGAGGTGACGGGAGTCCGTGCGTAGCTACTATAATGCCTTGTCCGGGTAGTCTAGGACCCACTAGCATGATTTGCGTGTTGAACTTGTGATCCTGCCGTATTATTAAACTGCTAGTATAATCGAAATCGTAATTGAATATCTGAAGAAGACTAGAGTTCATTTTCCTAATCATCTAGAAAGAGAATTGATTTCCTATGTGGATAATTGTATACCTGATAGGGTTATATTAGGGAATATCATTAAACTTGGCGAACGAGTTTCAAAATAAAGGTTTGAATGCTATATTTCATGTTCCTTTAAGAAGAATTTTACCACTTTCCTAATAAGAACTGCTTTCTTGATAAAATACGGATTTATTATGTGGATTTGTGTATGTATGAGCACCTAAGCCTCAAGTATGATTTGCGAGCAGGCTAGCCTTATTTATTTATATGTATAACCGCGTCGCATGATCGATTTACGAGTGGGGCAGATAGATGCATCTATGGTTCGAGCCGTTAGACCCTCGGCAGTGCACAGTTTATTCTTGTTGGTCCACACCGTTCGACTCTCGGCATTGCTTGCGCATGATATTTGCTGCGTAGTTGCTATAATTTTGCCTTATTAATGGCCTGGAATTTTAAGTTGTCAATTGAAATGACAGAGATTTAGAGTTATTAAAGATTCTTTGTTTTTGGGAGAAGTCGTTCCTTCTCGTTGATTAAATTGTTATTTGATTAAATCACCCATGTTTATTAGTTGTTATTAATATGACGAAGAATTAAAGTGTTAAATGTGGAAAGAGTTGACATTATTTATTCCTGAACTTAATAAATTGCCTATGATAACCATGCTTAGTGTCACACTTGAATATTCTAAATTGACCTTTTGCAAGTGTCTAATTTGACCTCTCGTCACTACCTCTCTGAGGTTAGGCGGGATACTTACTGGGTACACGTTGTTTTCGTTCTCATACTACACTTGATGTGAATTTTATTGCACATGTACATTCTTAGCAGTGGTTGACTTGGAGACTTAGACGGGCTGCATCATCCGGAGGCGTTCCGCAGCTGACATTGTCTCCCTTCTATGTATTTGCATTTTATTTAAAGTCTTTGTCCAATTTAATCTTCGGACAAGCGTTGTATAATTGTATAATTCTTAGAACTTGCTCCTGTACTTGTGTCACCAGGTTCTAGGGATGTGTTGGGATTAATTTTATTAAAGTAAATAGATTTCCTGCCATATTTAATTACCAAAGATTTATGTATTTGATTATGAAAATGCGAGGAAAAATAACGAGCTCGAAAATGTTAAAACAAGAATGTATTTTCAACAAATTAATGATTGGCTTGCCTGACAGTGGTGTCTGGCGCCATCACGACCTTATGGTTTTTGGGTCGTGACAACATGGTATTAGAGCACTAGGTTCCTTTAGGTCTCACGAGTCATGAGCAAGTCTAGTAGAGTCTTGCGGATCGGTAAGGAGATGTCTGTACTTATCTTCTAGAGGCTACGGGGCTGTTAGGAGTACTTCCCTTCTTGATTCCTCATCATGCGATTTGATTCCTTTAAGGTTTATGCCTATGTTTCTTGCTACTCAATCATACGTGTCACGAAGCGCTTTCTATGAATCAGGAATTTGAGGAATTGAAATGGTGCTACGGATAGGGTGCGTGATGTTTTCCATGCGCTATTGGTTGGGGTTGTTGTTGTTGCCCTACAGAAGGATAATATGTTATTTCAGCTCTGTAGCTGTGTTGCTGAGAGCCTTGAGGCTATGCTCAGGTAGTGATGATGCTTACGATTGGTTATCGCGCGATATGGGTGTGATGGTAGGATGTTTGCCCATATGTCGAGGCAATGAATGACTTGAAAGGAGGTCTTCTCAGAGCATGACTTTGAGATTTCAGCATTTTAGTTTCGGCGGAGGAAAGGCAATTGAACTATAAATGGTCAGGTTTTGGATTGATAAAGTAGTAAGACTTGGTGTTTTCAAGTGAGGTGGAATATTCACCTGTGATGTGATAGCGTCATCATTGATCGAATGTAATGTGTTAAGTTTGTCGGTGCTATGGTTTCTTCGGTTGAATGAGTTCAGAGTAATGTGAAGAAGTATTGAAGAAGCGGCTGTCAGCGGTCGTGGTATGTTGTGGTTCAGTATGGAATAAGCATTTCTAATGAAGGCGACTCGAGGAAGATGATCTTTGGAAAGATTTAACGTTTAGGTGATCGGCTGGTTTAAGAGCTACAGAGAGTGATATTGAATGGAGGCAACAGTTGGGCAGCATACAACGAAGGAAGACAAGTGAGAAGTGTCAGGGGGCAGATGAAATTCGGAAAGGTCAGGTGTAAGAAAAGGAAGTCGGGTAGTTCCTTGCCGGAGTGAGTTTAATCAAAGTGGGAGAGCGACAGCATAGTGGTGAATTAGAAGATATTTTAGCGCATTTAGTAAATGTCAATGGGAGCGGACGGACTGATAAAGTCGGTGAATGGAAACACGCTTAAGATGGGTTATCGATGTTGTAGGGAGTGTGCAGTACATCGTCGTTGGAAGGTGTCAGTTGTAAATTCCACAGTTGGGTTATCTCCTGTGAACAGGTTAGCGGGCGTGCGTGTGGTAAGTTTTGCGAAGACTTCTCGTGGCTATTTGGTAGGAGGCAGAATCTTTGAATGATGCTAGAGAATTTGAGTATTTAAGGAATTCAGAAGAATTGGGCAGATTGGTTGAGCAGAATCATGTTAACAAAGGAGAAAGGATCTCAGCAGGGTCTAGAGTGGTGCAAGAAGTAGCTTCAAGCTAAGTGGGGGAGTCTCACCGCCTGCAGTTGGGTGGTAGGATTGTCTTCTCATGGGGTTGAGGATTGTCGGCATATTGGAAAGTTATTATAGGCTAAGGAATAAAGTGATAATTAAGCATGGGATTTGATAAATATGTGCAAAGTTGGTCCTATTGGACAAGGGTTAGGTTTTGGGAGATTCAGAATTTATGCTTAAGGCATAGGCGAGTTGTAAGGGTAGTGACTCAGTTACGTTCTTCATTGAGAAAGTGTGCATGTGCTAGAAGAGACTTGGAGTTGATTGTATTCGGGGCCAGTCAGAGTGGGTGACACTTGATAGCAGTCCTAATGAATTCTAAGTTTGAGAATGCAGTGTTTAAGGGTTCAGGCAACAGTATGATTAAGAATTGAGCTTTTGCAGTATAATTTCCGAGAAAGGAAAGATGGTTGGAGTGTTCTATGCTATTTTCTACGTGTTGAAGAGTATTGGAGGAGTGAGATGAGTAAACTCCAGATTGTAGAAAGGTTATCAAGAGGGTATGAGACGGTTTACGGGATTGAGACAGCATGGTCTCATGAATCAAGGCCACTCGGGATGCGTGAGGGTTGAGTTTGTTATGTGTCGAATGAGGTTGCTATTATTCTGAGGCAATTAGGGATGATTAGGAGAAGATAGATTGGTTAGCCATGGTTGAAATGGCACATGTATGGCAATGATGAGTTTCATCAATGTGATTAAGTTATGCATGTGGTTTGTGCTGAAGTGTGTGTGGATTGTCGGCCGCCGTAATGGATTTGTTTGGAAGCATTCAAGTATTACAGCCTGGTAGGTGTAGGCAGATCCCGGAAGGATTATGGTGGCATAGACTACTAATTAAGGATTTGCATGTATTGTGATTGTGAGAATTCACTCGTGTGTTGTTATGATTCTCTAGAGTTGGGGTAAGTAGAGGTTTCTATGTGATGAAGTTTTAACCCTATAAGTGGTTCAGGAGTTAGGATGGAATTCTTACGCTATCTCATATTGGCATGTTAGGTGCGGTAAACAATAAGTAATTGGGAGTAAGAATCGAGATTGCGGTTCGGTGTTAACAAGGATGTCATGAGCTCGGATGAGCAAGGAAACTGGTGTTGTCTTCAGTGTCACCTGAGATCGGTGTTTGGTGAAAGATGCTTTGTATCCTGGTTATGGGTTCTTGATTAGTTTTACAACGTTAGCATGGACGGTGGTATGGACGTGCAAACTTGTTACCTGGTGTGGAAGGTCGTGGGAGCATGACCATGGGAAGATTATATAAGTGTGACATGTAGTCACCTGATTGATTGAAGATTTAGACCAAGTATAAGGAAGTGCAACATTGCTTATTTGAGAATTTATGCCTGGAAGGCGTTCAGGTAAGTTGGTTGTGGATTGTAGGGTTTTTGTCCCGGCTATGACGGTTGCTCTTGGGTGTTATGAGAAAAGTGGTGTATTTAGCCTAGTTCGGTGCGAGCAGAATTGGCTTGGGAGTTGTGAAATGGCTTGACAAATTTTCTATGTGCTGAGTTTCTGCGTAGTAATAATGTTATGTGAGCAAGAGAGCTCTTGAGATTCAAAGTATATATATATATATATATATATATATATATATATATACATATATCGCACCTCATTTTTGCTTAAGATTTGTAGCATATGGCTCTATCAGTCTCCTCAAGATGGTATTATGCACTTAGCATGCTTGTGATCGATATTCAGTAATTTGTTATAATGAGCAATCTAGCTCGGTTTGTATCTCCTTATATGAATTTTATGATGGGATCGGGTGGCCCGCCGCCACGGGTATGTTATTCGAATAAGGTTGCACGCCGCATCAATGGGATGTTGAAGTTCCTATAATTATTTTTCTTTTGTTTTACTCCCTTTTTTTCGAGGAAAGTTCATATTAGTTGCGTGAGTCAAGTAGTCCCTTCCTGAGTCATTTCCTTATGTATCATGTTCGAGTTGTGGCCTATTGGCGCATTGTGGCATCGTGTGAGACTGATGGTGTCTGGGAGTGATTTGTTGACTGAGAAGTTCATACCGGGTGAGACGAGATTATTGCATCAAGGATCGGTGCGATAAGATTATGTTAAATAAATTAAAGGACAGTTACCCTTATTGGTTCGTAATGAGATGATGGTCTTAGTCAAGAGGAAGGATTTAATGTTTGGTTAACTGTGCAATTGGTTAGAAATTTCTGTACATCTCCTCCATTGTGGTGGTATCGCCAGCATTATGGCAGGATGTATATATATCATAAGGTGCATTGGGAGCATCAGATTCGTGGAATTTTTGCTATTAAGGTTCAGTGAGTGTCATTGTGGTTAGATGATGAAATATGTGGTGCATGGTATTAATACAACAAAGGTATGCATTCATGTTTTGGTATATCGTGTGGTAGTTGATACGGTGTTTATATATTGGAACTAGGCCTGGCAGAGAAATTTCAGGTGTTGGAAGTGGGTTCTGAGCTTATTATTTGGATAAAAGAGAATATCTCCAGATTTGATCAAGCTAATGTGCTCAACTGGGTTGTGGTGGCACGAGCAAGTGCTCGAGGTGTTAAACAGTGATTTTTGATAACTCCAGGGCAGTTCCTAGCACGTTCGAGGACGAACGTCTTTTTAAGTGGGGGAGAATGTAACGACCCGACCGTTCGTTATGAGCTCAAGCGCGTCGTTCAGCGGTTGGAAGTCATGAACAACTTCCTTTCGGGTATTATGACTTGTGCGTACGGTCGGAGTTGAAATTCGGGGAATTTGGAGTCAATTGGAAAGAAAATTCTTATTTCGGAAGCCTTAAGTTGAAGAAATTGACATAGATCGGAATTTGGAGTAAACGCCTCCGAATAGAGATTTGAAGGTTCCAGTAGGTTCGTATGATGATTTCGGACTTAGGCGTATGTCCGGATCGGGGTTTGGATAACCCGGGAGCGTTTCTATGTATATTGTGGAAGTCAACATTTTAGAAGAAATTTCATAAATTTGGGTTGGAAGGCATTTCAGTGAGATTGATGTCTGTTTGGGAATCCGAGCCGGAGAATAGCTTCGTATGGTTATTCTGGAGTTTGGAGCGTGATCGGAAGTGAATTCGGATGTCTGTAGGTCATTTTGAAGTCTTTTGGATAAAGATAGAAATTTGAAGGTTTTTGAAGAATCCGACCGGAAGTGGAAATTTTGATATCGGGTTCGGAATGCGATTTCGGAAGTTGGAGCAGGTCCGTAATGTCGAATATGACTTGCGTGCAAAATTTGGGGTCAATCAGACGTGATTTGATATGTTTCGACATCGAATGTAGAAGTTTCATGTTCTAAAGTTCATTAAGCTTGAATTGGGGTGCGATTCATGATTTCGACGTTGTTTGATTTGATTTGAGGCCTCGACTAAGTGTGTGATATGTTTTCAGACTTGTTGGCACGTTCGGACGGGGTCCCGAGGGGCTCGGGTGAGTTTCGGGGTGGTTTCGGACAATTTCTAGGTCATTTATAGCTGCTGGTTCTTGGCTACAGCAGTGTGCTATGCGATCGCAGGGAATTGGTCGCGATCGCGATGAGTAAAATGAGAGAAATGGGCCATTGAATCGCAATCGCGGAAAGCCTTTCGCAATCGCCTAGAGGAAATGTTCTGCTGCACTAACTCGAATTCGGAGGCTCATATCTCACAATCTATAAGGCATTTTGAGATGATGCAAAAAATGAAAGTTGTAGCCCTTTGTATCTAGGTTCTATAAAAGTAAACCATTTAGTATTTGGATTTGTGTACAAAGAGATATGGCTGTTACACTACAGGGTGTACGGGAAGATGAAGAGGAAATTTGTGTTGCACAGGGCTGACTTTGAAAGCTTATATCTCGAAATCTATAAGAAATTGGGAGATGACCAACATATGAAAGGTGTAGATATTAAATTCTAGTTTTCAGAACATTAAACCATTTGTAATTTGGAGTTTTGTGCAAAACGTTATGACCATTCTACTAGAAGCTGTCCGGAAGAGCTGGGCATTTGTTCTTCGCGATCGCGAAGCTTTTTCCGCGATCGCGAAGAGCAAATTTTGGGCTGGAAATTTTTTTACTTTGCGATCACGAAGCATTTTCCGCGATCGAGATAAGTAAATACCTGGGCAGAAGTTATATATCGAGGTTTCGGCCATTTTTTGCCTATTTGGAGCTATGGAGCTCGGATTGAAGCGATTTTTGAAGCGATTTTCACCATATGAAATGTGGTAAGTGTTTTCTTCATAATTTGGAGTTAAATACATGTGTATATATGGATTAGAACATGGAAATTAGTTGAAATTGTAGGTTTTTGGTAGAAGACCTAGAAATTTGATAAATTGGATTTTAGCCACGAATTGAGCATGAATATTTGAGTAAATTGTGTATTTGAACTAGTAAAGCAATGGGTAGAGTTTATCTTCGAGAAATTTTGGAATCCGGGCACGTGGGACCGAGGGCATTTTTGTCAATTCATTAGGCGGAGTTGGGAAACTATATAATTTGAATTTGATAATAGAGTATATTTTCATTGAATTATCGTTATTTGGATAGTTTGGGGGCGTTGTGCAAACATTGGAGTCATCGGAGCGGCTTGGAAGCCGGTTATGGTATTTCGGAGCGAGGTAAGTCTCCTTTCTAACTTTGTGAGGGGGAATTGTCCCCCTAGGTTAATTAATCAAGTATGTGCTATTATCTTCAGGGCTACGTACGTACGAGGTGACGGGAGTCCGTGCATAGCTACTATCATGCATTATCCGGGTAGTCTAGGACCTACTAGCATGCTTTGCGTGTTGAACCTCTAATCCGTCCGTATTATAGTTTTGTAAGGGGGAAGGTTAGTTCGTATCCCCGCTTACTTTGCTCGACTTGTCCGCTTGATCTGATGATACTGTCTGTATCATTGGGGTAGCATTGCTAAACAAAGATGTTTTAAGAACAAACATGCATGATTTTGTAAAAGTATAACATAATGTATAATTTTAAATGATTTTTTGATGAACTGACGATCGTGACGTGGTTCGAGACATTGCAACCTCTCCTGCTATGGAATTTTGAGGGTCCTCCTCAAAATTCTGCCCCAGTTTGATGGGTTGATGTTTTGACTGCTGCTCAAGCGGCGATCGACTAAACTTGCTCCGGAATTTTGAGGGTCCTCCTCAAAATTCTGCCCCAGTTTGATGGGTTGATGTTTTGACTGCTGCTCGAGCGGCGATCGACTAAACTTGCTCCGGAATTTTGAGGGTCCTCCTCAAAATTCTGCCCCAGTTTCCAATTGCGGGGGGAAATGAATTTTTATTGAATTGTTACCGAACCCATAGGGCTGCCTATGTATCCCCTCTTAAACGGGAATCAGGTCATGCGTAGTTCAATTTACATCATTGATAAAAGCATAAGGGATTACACATAGTAGCGTTTGACTGCATCTGAATTGATTGGCTTTGGCCAGGTTCTCCGTCCATTTCTTCAAGTATAGAAGCTCCTCCTGTCAAAACCCGATGAACCATGTATGGACCTTGCCAGTTGGGAGAGAACTTCCCTTTAGCTTCGTCTTGATGTGGGAAGATTTTCTTTAACACCAACTGCCCTGGTGTGAAGTGTCTTGGCTTGACTCTTTTGTTGAATGCTCTGGTCATTCTATTCTGATAAAGTTGACCATGACATACTGCATTCATTCTCTTTTCGTCTATGAGGGCTAATTGCTCATAATGTTTTTTTTACCTATTCTGCATCGCTGAGCTCAGCTTCTTGTATGATCCTTAGGGAAGGGATTTCTACCTCAGCTGGAATAAGAGCCTATGCACCATAAACCAGCATATAAGGAGTTGCCCCGGTCGATGTGCGGACCGTGGTGCAATATCCTAGTAAGGCGAATGATAATTTCTCATGCCACTGCTTATGCCTCTCTGTCATTTTCCTTAATATCTTCTTGATGTTTTTGTTGGCGGCTTCTACAGCTCCATTCATATGAGGTCTGTAAGCTGTGGAATTCGTGTGTTTGATTCTGAAGGTTTCACACATAGCTTTCATTAAATCACTGTTGAGATTAGAACCATTGTCGGTGATGATTGACTCTGGAATTCTGAATCAACAAAGAACACGGTCGCGGACAAAGTCTGCCAGGACTTTCTTAGTCACTGCTTTGTAGGATGCTGCTTCGACCCATTTGGTGAAATAGTCGATGGCTACTAGGATGAACCTGTGTCCGTTGGAGGCGACATACTCGATTGGTCCAATAACGTCCATGCCCCAGGCGGCGAACGGCCATGGTGAGCTTGTTGCATTAAGCTCGTTTGGAGGTACCTTTATCATGTCTGCATGTATCTGACAGCGGTGGCATTTCCAGACATACTGGATGCAGTCTGTTTCCATAGTCATCCAAAAGTAACCAGCCCAGAGTATCTTCTTTGCTAAGGGAAAAACGTTCATATGTGGACCGCATGTCCCATCATGAATTTCCTCTAGTAGCTTGGATATTTCCTTTGCGTCGACACATCTTAGTAATACCAAATCGGGAGTCCTCCTATATAGGATTCTTCCGTTGTGAAAGAAGTTGTTGGACAGTCTCCGAAGTGTGCATTTTTGAGTAGGATTTGCGAGCCCTGGGTGCTCTCTTTTTGGATAATATTCCTTGATGTCATGAAACCAAGGTTTTCCGTCTGCTTCTTCTTCGACATGGGCACAATATGCTGGCTGATTATGGATCTTCACTGGAATAGGATCAATGAAATTCTTGTCTGGATGTTGAATCATAGAGGACAGAGTGGCTAATGCATCGGCGAACTCGTTCTGGATTCTGGGGACGTGCCAAAATTCTATCTTTGTGAACTTCTTTCTCAATTCCTGCATGTGATGCAGGTACGACAATATCTTGGAATTCTTGGTCGCCCATTATCCTTGTACCTGATGTACCAGTAGGTCTGAATCCCCAATCACTAACAACTCCTGAACATTCATGTCAATGGGCACTTTGAGCCCTAAGATGCAGGCTTCATATTCGGCCATGTTGTTGGTGCAGGGGAATCTTAGTTTGGCGAACACGTGATAATACTGACCGATCTCTGATAATAGGGCTGCTCCAATGCCGACTCCTTTGAAATTTCGCTACTCTATCGAAGAACATTCTCCATCCATCATAGGATTCTGGAATGTCTTCTCCTATGAATGATACCTCTTCATCGGGAAAATACGTTTTCAGAGGCTCATATTATCCGTCCATGGGGTTCTCGGCAAGGTGGTCCGCCAGTGCCTGTCCCTTGACCGCTTTCTGAGTCACATAGATAATGTCGAACTCACTCAGCAGGATTTGCCATTTGGCTAGCTTGCCAGTGGGCATGGGCTTCTGAAAGATGTACTTTAGTGGATCTATTCTCAATATGAGATATGTAGTATAGGCACAGAAATAGTGCCTCAGCTTCTGAGCTACCCAAGTCAAAGCGCAGCAGGTGCGTTCCAATAGAGAATAACAGTCCTCGTACGGAGTGAATTTCTTGGTGAGATAATAGATGGCTTTCTCCTTTATTCCTGTTTCATCATGCTGCCCCGGAAAGCAGTCGAAGGTTCCATCCAATACTACAAGGTAGAGTAGCAAAGGTCTACCTGGCTCAGGCGGTATTAGGACTGGTGGTGTTGACAGGTACTCCTTGATTCTGTTGAAAGCCTTTTGGCAATTATCGGTCCATTTGGTTGCAGCGTCCTTCTTTAGCATTTTGAAGATCGGCTCACAGATAACTGTAGACTGTGCTATGAACCGGCTGATGTAGTTAAGCCTTCCCAAGAAACTCATCACATCTTTCTTGTTCCTTGGCGGTGGTAGTTCTTGAATAGCTTTGACCTTTGACGAATCCAGTTCTATCCTTCGGCGACTGACAATGAACCCGAGCAACTTTCCAGCAAGAACCCCGAATGCACATTTCGTGGGATTCAACTTCAGATTGTATTTTTGCAATCTATTGAAGAACTTTCTCAAGTCTGCTATGTGATCAATGGCTTTCTTGGACTTGATAATAACATCATCCACGTGTACCTCAATCTCCTTGTGAATCATGTCATGGAAGATAGTGGTCATAGCTCTCATGTAGGTTGCCCCTGCATTCTTCAGGCTAAATGGCATCATCTTGTAACAGTACACTCCCCACAGCATAATGAAAGCCGTTTTCTCAGCGTCTTCCTCATCCATCCAGATGTTATGATAACCAGCGAAGCAATCTACGAATGACTGTAGCTCATGCTTGGCGCAATTGTCAATCATGATGTGTATATTTGGCAAAGGGAAGTCATCTTTCGAACTGGCCCGGTTGAGATCCCGGTAGTCGACACAGACTCTGACCTTCCCATCCTTCTTTGGCACTGGCACAATGTTGGCTAACCATGTCGGGTACTCGAATACCCTAAGATCTTTGGCGTTGATTTTCTTGGTGACTTCTTCCTTGATTTTTAAGCTCATATCAGGCTTGAACTTTCTAATCTTTTGCTTTACCGGCGGACACATTGGATTGGTTGGTAGTTTGTGAGCCACAATGGATGTACTCATACCAGTCATGTCATCGTATGACCAGGCGAATATGTCCTCATACTCTTTCAAGAATTCCGTGTATTCCGTCTTTTTTGATGGTGACAAATGAATGCTGATGCGAGTTTCCTTTATATTTTCTGAATTTCCCAGGTTGAGAACTTCGGTTTTGTCCAGGTTGGACTTAGGTCTGTTCTCAAAATTCTCAACTTCTTTGACAATCTCGTCAGGTATGTCATCTTTCTCTAAATCAATGTCCATTTTTTGCGTTGTCTCGTTTCATGTCACAGTCATTCGTTCATCAAAACAAGTAATAGTAATGCTGTATAGGTAAAGTGAAGAGAGAAAAATGATAGCAATAAATATTTGATTCATAAGAAAATTAAAATGCTTTTGACAAACTGAATAATTGTTTTTAACATTGAAAATCTTATTTCAGAAATTGAAGAATGCGAAAAGAAAAATCATTTAGTAAATAAAACAGTGAATAATGATTGTTTTAGCCTTACTACCCCGAGGCTCGTCGGGCTTTGGTTATCCTGATAGTCCAATTCTTGAGGCATGCTCCTCTGCTCACCGCTTGTATGGAAGGGCCTTCCTCCCCTCCTCCTCGAGAATAACACAACAGTCCATATCATTGTCCTCCAGAAACAAGTTCCTCATTGCTGCAAGCGCTTCTTCTTCATCTGACCCATAAATAATGTCAGCATGTTGGAAGGTCTACTCCAGATGCGGTATCGGCTGCTCCAAAGGGTAATAAGTACTGTGCTAAGGCGGCGACCAGTCGTCGTACTCCTGCCAAGTATATTCGCATCCCAAATCGAAGGTAGTGCCTTGGCTTTTGATCTTGTTGGGCTTAGAGATTCCTTGGAGGTTTTTGCCAAGCCCTTCGCCAGGCTCGTACCCACTCCAGCTTAGTATGCTTTCAATTTTGCTATCCCACCATTTGTATTTGTCAATGGCATTGACCCGTTCAATGTGGTGGTAAGTTTCTCCACCTAGCTTCCTTCTTCCCTCGATTGTCGGAATACTCTTGCGGCTCTAAATAGGGTTGCTACCGTCACCGTGAATGATCACTTCCTGGTGATTCCATTCGAACTTCACGGCCTGATGCAGTGTTGATGCTACGGCCCCAGCAGCATGGATCCATGGCCGTCCCAACAACAAATTGTAAGATGCTTGCACATCTATTACCTGGAAATTAGTCTCGAACCAAGTTGGTCCCATCTGCAAGCACATACTACTTTCACCAATGGTGGACCTTTGAGAACCATCAAAAGCTTTCACATTGATTGCTCCATCCTTTATCTCATGCAACCCTTTACCCAGTTTCTTGAGTGTTATCAGTGGACAGATGTTAAGACTGGATCCTCCATCGATCAGGATTCTAGTGATGAAATAATCTTCATATTTTACGGTGATGTGCAGTGCTTTGTTATGCCCCAACCCTTCAGGTGGCAGCTCGTCTTCATGAAAAGTGATCTTATGGCTTTCCAACACCTGGCCTACCATATTGGCCATTTCCCCGCTAGTGATGTTGTTCGTTCAACACCTTCAACAAAGCGCTCCTGTGCGTCTCAGAATTCTGCAGCAAAGATATAATAGATATTTGTGTTGGCGTCTTGTTCAACTGGTCGATGACCGAGTATTCCTTGGCCTGTACTTTCCTCCAAAGGTCGTCCGGACCTGTCTCAATAAGGGGAGGTCAATTGGAAACATGCTTACTTGATTCAGCCAGATGTTCAGCGGTATTGACTCTACCAGTTCTTATCATACCCTGTGATGCGACAACGTCTTCAGTCTTGACCTTGCCTTTCCTTATCGCCTCGACTGTATAGTCCCAAGGTATAACATTTGTGTAGAAGGGTGGCGTGGTTTTCATCACCACTGGGATCGGTGCGACTATCCTTACTTCGAATGGAACATATGCCTTGGGTGGCAAGAATGCAACCTCAAATGGTGCGAGTGCATTTGCCTGAGACACAAATTCAACTTTAATTGGTACTGGTGCCTTTGCGGATGGCGCTACTTCATACTCAAGAGGTATGGACATATTTACCTCAGCATCTTCAGACAGTTGGATCTGGACTATGATTGGATTGAGAGTAACTGCCAGTTTCTTTGGGTTATCGCCATCTACGATCAAGCCGATCGATCCCTCGGGATCCCAGTCATCTTCTATTTCAATCATGTGGATACCTCCCCCCTTATGGTCTGGCAGGGGATTGTTGCGGACGTTTGGAGTGGATACTTTCTCCACAATGGTCTTGTTATAAATCAAGGACTGTATCTTGTCTTTCAAAGAGTGGCATTCATCGATGGTGTGCCCTTTCATGCCAGAGTGGTATGCACAGGATTTGTTTGGATTAACCCACTGAGACGAATTTTCAGGGGTTGCAGCAGGGATGGGTGTGACATAACTAGCATCCTTGAGCTTCTCATACAGCTGGTCGATGGGTTCAGCGATGGCGGTATACTGCTTTGGAGGTCTACGATCAAAATTAAGACGAGGTCTAGGGAAGTTTTGGTGTGCAGGGGGTGATTGATAATTGGATGGTTGAGAATTGTAAGTGTGGTAGACATGAGCGGGTTGGGAGTATCTGGGTGAAGTAGGTTGATATTTCGGTGGTGGAGGTGATTGATAAGTTGGTGGTGTTGCTTGGTATGAGGGTGAGGGTGCTTGGTAATTTGGGGTTGGTTGGCATGTGAGTGGTGGTGTTGGGTAAGTTTGGTATTTGAGTGGGGATTTGGTTCTTTGTGCAACCATCACGGCTCCCACGTCCCTTTTCTTGGACACACCACCAGACTGTAAAGCCTTATTTGTAGCTTGCAAGGCTTCAAAATTTGTGACCATGCCACTTTTAATACCTTTTTCGATCCTTTCTACCAGCTTGATAATATCTGAGAATTTGTGGTTCTCAATCATCATCAATCATTCATAGTATTGCGGGTCCTGAGCCCATACAAAGAACTTGTTCATTTGCTCCTCCTCTAAGGCGGATCTGACCTTAGCAGCTTCAGACCTCCAATGAGTAGCATACTCGCGAAATGTCTGTGTGGGCTTCTTTTTCAAATTCTGGATGTAGAACACGTCTGGTGCGTTCTCTGTATTAAATCTGAATCTGTCCATAAAGTCAGATGCCATGCTCACCCAATTCGACTACTTCTTGGGATCTTGGATGATGTACCAAGACAATGCATCTCCTTTTAAACTCCTAATGAACAACTTCATGCGAATCCTTTCATCCTTTCCTACTCCAACCAACTTGTCACAATAGGTCCTCAGATGGACCCTTGGATCACCTGTACCATCGAACATTTTGAACTTCGGAGGTTTGTACCCCTCAGGCAGTTCGACATCAGGTTGTATGCATAGGTCCTCATAATTCAGCCCTTCGACTCCCTTGACTCCCTCAACGCCTTGAACCCGGTTGGTCAGCTTCCTAAGTTACTCGGCCAAGTTCTTGATAAGCAGGTCCTTTTCATCAAACTTAGGTGTGTATGGGATAGGTGGAGTGGAGTGTGGCATGGTCTCCACGTAGATAGGATTGTTGTGGTGTCCTGATGCATGGGTGTGGAAATGGTCGTTTGTGGAGTCTTGAGGTTCTGGGATAAGTAGTGGAGTGTTGTTTGGGGTATGGCAGGTGTTACACTGGTTCTTTGTCGGAGTAGCGTGATGGTGAGGTGCGGGATGATTATGCTATTTTGGGCCATTCTGAGGAGGTGTAGGGTTTTGAGCATTAGGGAAGTGGCGTCTGGGACGTTGAGGGAGAATGACAGGTTGGCCAGATTTCAAACCTGATCTAGCTCTTCTTGGAATTTCAACAGTTTATGTTCAAGCTGTGACACATTCTCATTAGGAACCCGAATACCCTGGCCATCAGCGGCCTCTACCCGTTCAGTTGTGTTCTCCTTCCTGATGTTGTTCAAATCTTCCATTTTATTCTTGCCCTTGTTCTTGCATTTAGGAGGACTAGGATGAGGAGTGGGTGGAGGGCCCCTAGATCTTGTGAGATAAGCTGATGATGCCAGAGTGCACGAACTAACCTTTGGGGAGGGGAATAAATAAAGAAAGAAACAAAACAAAAACAAAAGTAGCCAAGTCAGTGAGGATTATGAAAAGTATTGCAAAACACATAGTGCGGGAATGTAAAGCACGTCCTAATTTGGGAACCTCTTTGGGCCTGAGGTAGGCCTAGCAACAAATTGATTTGGAGAACTTAAAATGCTAAATGCCTCATTTTATTGATAAGAAAATAGACGAATCCCAAAACGACACTAAATAAACAGGAGGTAAAGGTCACTAATGGCCATTTGCCTTATTACATCGATAAGGTAAAAGAAAGACATTCCTATCTACTTGGTCCCAGAAGGACCTTCCCCAGACTCGGCATTCTTGCTTCCCTCGAACATCTTCCCCAACTCGCGAAGTCCCAGCAGCAGGTATGCTCTGGCTAGATGTCCACCTTCGGACCCTTCAGCCTTCTGACAGTCTTCAACCCTTTTGAGGATTTTTTCTTCCAGCTCGACTATGTCTCGTTCCAAGTATCCTAACCTCTTATTGGTTCTGATAGCCATATACTTCCATTCCTCAATCAGCTTCTTGTTGGACTCATGTATCTCGCGGTGTTCGCCCATGGATTCCCGGATCTTTTTGCACAACTGGTTGTATTTGACTTGCGCCTCGGTCTTTTCATCTACAATCCTGTGGCCTTGAACGAACCTTGGCTTGCCCAGTCTATCCCAATTGTCTTCCAACCAACCATAATACAAAGGGGTACAACCGACATGTTATATGTCTGGCTCAATGGTGTCTTTCTCCATTACGATCTTGCAGTGCCACATGTGCTGGGCTTGGCACTTGTGAGGACTATCATCATTTTGGAAGTCAGCTCGAAGATGGATCACTTGTCGACCCTGGGTATGACTTGCTTCCTACCCGCTTGCCTCATAACTCGAAGAGGGACGTAAGGGTATGTTCCTCTTAGACCAATCAGTATTAGGAACGATGCATCTCTGCACCGGGCGATGAACTCCTCTGTCGGGAACCACTCAAACATCCATTGAACCTGTTCTTCAGTTAGATTATCAAAGAGATCAACCCATCCTTTGGCATTCTTAGGCTGAGCGAACATGTTGGGGATGTAATTCATTCGCTTTAGATGGTGGAAAGCGATGTGGTCATCCCAGACTCTTCTATGAATTTCTTGTCGGCATTCTCCCTTTTGGAGATGTTCCATGAGCCAAAGCTGAAGTAGTAGATTGCAGCCTTCGAAGTGTCTCGCTCCTCGTTGACACTTCTCCAAGGCTCGGTATATGTATGCAATGATCATGGGTACAATGCTGAATGTATGCCCCACCAATTCCCTCCATTAGGGCCTTGGTTACCATAGCTAGCCTAGTATGGATTCTCTCTTTCTTCATTGGAAACACGATCAGACCCAGGAAGCAAAACATGAAGACGAATACCCTACAATGGATGTGTCCCAAGGATGTGATGGCAAACTCATCATGGTAGGTACGGTATTATTTGTTGTGCCCGTATATTTCGTACAAATAGTCAAAAGGGATGTACGATTCTTTTAAGCATACCAGTCCTGCATTCTTCTTCAAACCCATCATTTTAAGGAAACCCTTGCCTATGCGGTTCTTGGGCATTAGCAACTCCGGGGTTTCCCACACTATGCCGGCCAATACCTCTATCTCCTCTAGAAAAGGTGTTATTTCAATGTCCCCAAAGCGGAACACGACCCATTTACAATCACAGAACAAGGTAGCAGCCTCTATTATCATGTTGTTAGGCTGGATCTCTGGGAGAGATGGTAGATTACCCAGATATTTTCTGACAAGGGCTTTGTCACTAGAGTGTAGATCTTCCCACCAACTCAGCAGTCTTGGGTTGATATTGGAGACCATGCCGAATCTGGGGACTTCGTGCCTCATAGTTTTTCAAGGCAAAAAAAGTTAGGCCCTTACCCTCACCAGACTCGACTATTTAACAACAACAATTATCATGAAGCATTTAGTTCTCCAAATAAATGCACAGAACGTGGTGATGTCCGTTTGGGTTTAGGGAAAGCCAGTGGACTTTTGGACAAGGCTATCTTAAAGGCTATAGTGCGGACAACACTTTAGACTTGCTAGGTTTGACCATGATGCATGCAACAATATAATGGAGTAAGTTTTCTATGAGGTTTTAGAATGGTACCCTTGAGTGGAAAACTCAAGGGGGAAAGACACGAAACCGTTGACTGCACCGCTGATCGACTAGTTTTACCGCAAATAAGCCTTTCGTAATTTAAGGGGTAATAATGTAGGAAGGACGCAACCACTCATCAAGCGTTGCTATAGTATTTTGTTTGGCACGAGTGGAGTATGAATGTTGATCATGATTACGCAATAATAATAAGCATTAAAAGCAGGTTGTCATGTATTTGCACGTTAAGAATGCGGTAAATACAACATTTATGATTTAAAGCGGTTACAAAGGGAAACAAAGAAACATGTCAGTTTTGTTTTGGGGGAATAATAGTACTTGAAAAAAAAAACTAATTGCACATAAAAGGGGAAAAGGAAAGGGTGCAAAATATTAATAAAGTAAAGGCATAAATCCACAAAGCAGTTTGAAATGGTAAAAGCCTATAATCCCCAGCAGAGTCGCCATGCTGTCGCGCCCCCTTTTTTCCAACTCCTTTCGGGTCGTCAAGGGTTTTTGACATTGTTGGGACAACTCGTTTCCTTTTGGGAAATGGGTAAGCAAGATTTGAAGAGTCGCCACCTAACGATTTTAAGGTGCGTTACGGCACCTATTTGAGGTCATTTATAGACATTGATTTGATAACTAGATACAGGGTAAGGGTTTGAAATTATTCTAAGGGAAAGGTACTAGGCACCCGTCAGAATCCACAACTGTGGTTCCCCGCCAAACAACTTTGTGAAATTTAAGCAAGTATCAAATAAGCAATTAATGTCTAAGTTAAGCAAAAGGTTTTGAAAGACTTGCAGTCTAAGCACAGATGTGTTACTTAATGTTTTGAAAATATTTTATGTCTGAGTAAGGTTTTTGAGGAAGTTGTAATCTAAATATGCATATGGGGAATAAGGGATGTCCTAGGTTGTTTGTAATATGGATCACATCAATGCAATACCCGGTATGTCACTCCTTAAAGAGGGGATACATGTGGTATTAGCGCACCTGTCATCATGTCCATACTAACCCTTCCCACACCATAATGGTAACTAGAGAGAGTGTTGGTCAACGACCTCTATTGCGTGCTTTTATCCATCCCTTTCTTGATGGTCCTGGAGGAGTTTAGGACCCCTGCCTATAAAGGGAGTTCTAGGTGGACCCTCAGGTTTAATGGGAGAAAATTCTAAGGCGACAGACAGAACATATAGGACTGCATTTAAATGGGATCAAAGAAAAAATAGATAGAAGGCCCAAGTATACCTCGACAACTAATGCAAATAGACAACACGACTCATACACTGTTAAGGTCTATATTAGTTCAGAATCCTAAAGCATGGTATCTAGGTGATTTTAAAATGACAAAGAAACAGATTTGATTTCATAACTCAGAGAGGAAGTCCTAATCAGTTTTGCCTACTGGTTTTAAACCTGTTGAGGGTTAAGCAGTATACATAAAGAAGCAGACATCCAGTTTTAAACAACTTTAATCTCCTAAGGCTTGCCTAGACGTGGGGCAGTGCTCAGTAGTGACCAGGATTATTAAAGAAAGTGTTTGAATTATATCACTAAACATGTTGTTCTAAATGTCCCGGATCCAGGAATTGTTACCAGCTGTATGAATCTATTTTTATCCATAATTAACTAGAGGTGTCTAAGCGGATGTGGATGCAATCCTAATGGCAGGATATCTAATGCACAAAATGCAAAGTGACGTATATGCAGGCCCTAGGCAGGATTTTTCTAAATGCATAAGTGTTGCAGTACTTGAACATGCTTTCAGAATATTTAGAAGAGATGGAACGACTTGTTTATTAGCGTTGTTTTTATCCTAAAGCATGATTCCTAAGTGTACATGGCAGTGTATGACATAATGAAAAAGAATGTTTTAACACAGAAATTTGAAAGCGATATAAGAATGCACATGCTGAAAACAATAGACATAGGACCTAAGAGGCATGGTTTCTAATGCACGCATGAATCCTAAACATGGTTTCTATTGCGCAATCAAGAATATAAACCTAAGGACATGTTTTCTACCCTTTAATAACTATAGCATGCCTAGTACCCATCCCTTTTCACTATCCATCCCCAAAAAGTTTTATAATAATTATTACAAACCTCAGAATATGAATTTCCCTACCAAAAGTAAGAAAAGAAGAAATTAACTATAGAGAGCCTTCATAATAGGCCCAAGTTTCCAGGTCCTCAATTCCAAATATTGTTTCACAACCTTTCTCATAACTTGGGTGTGTCAGAGTTCCCTAAGGACCTCAACGGATCCCGGGCAGTGCTCACTCCTAGATTTCATAGCCAAGGTAGAGTAAGTGCATTGTGGAAAGGCCAGCTCTTGTGTGTCAAAGTTCAGAGGGAGCTTAAGGGTCCCAAGGCAATGCTCACACAAAAGGGGAAGAACCTAAGGGGTCTAAGAATATAGTGAAAGTGCTTGATATAGTTTTGAAAAGATTGAGTAGGAAAACAGTCTGAAAAGAAACTTGTTTGAAAGATTTTGTAAAGAACTACAGAGTTATGTAGCAGAACAATTTTTGAAAAGAGAGTAGAGTAATAAGCAACAACCTAGACATAGCACCCAAAATAGGTTCATACACAACCAAAAAACACAGAACCAAGGCAGGTTCAGCAACACCAAATAGGGGTAATGGTGGATTGGGGACAAATAGGGCACATAGGTAAGCACATAGTTTCAGGAACACTTAAGTACAGACTCAGCAATATTCTAGGGGGGCATCCAGGGATTAAGGATATAGCATAAACTTCAGGATTACTCAAAACCAAATAACATAAGGTACAAATTATTTTGCCACAGAAAATTTCATGCCAGTAATCAGAGAAACATAACTAGGCAGAATCATATTAAAGTATACTAGAAGGGGGATAACATCTCATAAGCATGCTGAGTCTAAGGGAATGGAGTGAATAACATGCTAAGAGAATAATAATGCAATCAGGTCAAGTACAAACTTCACAGCAAAACCATAAGTAAAAACATATTAGAAATAGGATGAATTGAAGTAGGCAAAAGAAACATATTATTTTTGGTACTTAAACTAGAATCAGGACATACCAGTATAGAAGAGAGCAAACACAGGCTGAAGGACCCAAGAGTACAGTAGTCAGCCTTGGTTTACAACCGACTGACTTATAATAGGAGCAAGTAACCAGAGAAAAGAGAGTAGAAGAGAGAGAGAGTTTTGAACAATATGTTCGTGTGTTAATGAAAAGTGCAATGTATTTATAGTTTAAAACTAAGTAGAGAATAAGGCAAGAATCATAGTTCAGTAGTAATTATAGAAATAAGTACCAATTAGAATCAAATAAGTATAAGGACTCCCCTTAATTAAGGAGTCCAACTCAAACGGTAATAAACAAGTGGTAAAATAAGGCAAGAGAATTGTATGAAGTTGAGTATAATCAATAAGGAAATAACATAGGTATAATACAAGTATATCACACGTAATAGAGACTAGGTTGATCATGCTTTAATTAAGGAAAATTCTTAAAATCAATTAATAACACAATTGGCCATAGAATAAGGTCAGAAAATATTTCACAAGTTAAAAATCAGTAGAGAATAACATGCGATATTAGTGAAGAATTAATCACTAGGATTCAGGGACTCACAAATAGAAAGTATTACTGATTTTAGGAAAAATTAGCACAAATTATGAGCACAAATGAAATAAAACCCATAAAATCAGAAACCCTAAGAAGCCGGGTAGGGTAAAATCATAAAAATTAGGGTTTCATATAGAGCGTAGTTGTCACGCCCCAAAGACCGAGGGACGAGACCGGGGCCTAACCGGATGAACCCAGTCAAGCGGACCTGGATTGCCTTTCCTACCCAATGCATTACCCCGTGTTCATAATATACATTGTTCCATATGAATTAGCCAATTTAGATTCAAAGTACGATTTACAACATAACATCATTTTCCACTTTTAACTTTCAACAATTGATGATCCAAAACATACAAGTTACATACAACATTTCCGATGCGATCACGAGTGAGAACAACTACCGCCCAAAATATACATATATACAACCCACACAGTGTCTACGGAGCCTCTAAGAGTACTAGAAGTTTTACATAAACTTGCCGGTAACAAGGCCCCGACCATACCTTTTACAACATAAGCAAAAGAGAATGATATAGTCCACACACGGCCCCGAGAGGAAATAGGGCTCACCAGAACTGCTGAAAAGATGAAGAGGAGGCACCACTAACGGCGGGCTGAGCTACCTGCTACGGAACCACCTACATCCATATAAAAGATGTAGCGCCCCCGGCAAAAGGGACGTTAGTACCGTTGAATAATACTAGTATGTATGAACAAACTTTACTCTAAGTAAAATCAAATAATAAACAGTTAGGAGACAGTTAAAGGAACCAACAAATAGTGCACAGAGATACAGAAACAAACACAATTAGGGAGTTTCACAGTTCTTATTTCAACACAACCATATTCCACCCTTATTCCTTCTCAACAATCCACCCTTATTACTTCCTGTTGCGGCGTGCAACCCCATCCTACCGGACAATCACATTTCAGCCTTATTTCATTCTGTTGCGGCGTGCAACCCGATCCCACCGTACAATCACATTCCACCCTTATTACTTCTCACATATCACCCTTATTCCTCGTGTTGCAGCGCGCAACCCGATCCCACCGTACAATCATATTTCATAGCAACAATAACAACCCACAATTAACAAGGCTTCATATCATCAAGAGTACAATTTCATAACAGCCAAACAATCATGTGTTCACAATAGTCTTTATCAACCATTAATTAAATCACAAAGATTTTCATCAACAAGAATATAAATTCATTACAACAAATAATCCGTATGAAATAAAGCCACCATAATCCTTTCCAAACAATGAGTCATATAGGATATTTCCATAGTCATTTAATTCAATTAAATCAATTCACAACTCCTTTTCATCACTTGCGACTCAGCGTTTAGCACTTAGATACATTCACACAATTGGGTCTGTTACCATTATATCATACCAACATATTCAAGCATGTAACGAACCTTGCACATGATAGAGTAATCATAAAGAAATCACCTTTCACAATTTCAATTAGCATGGTAATCGACTAAGGAGATCAGAGAATGAAATCTTATGCCTCAACACCGCCGGACAATCAATTTCATATATACTCAGCAAGAAACTCATACTGAATGCTCGGACACCAACAAGGTGACTCTACAAAGATTAAAGTTAGTCGTACATATCTATCATAATTCACCGAACCGTCTAGAACCGTTAATCTAGTCCACAATGTGACATCTATCACAATCGCATTCCTGCTATGCGGTCTGCATTTTTGTCGCATAGTTGGCCCTCAAATGGGCCAAAAAAGGGAACCGGACTGCCCTGGTATGCGACCATTATGCGGTCCGCATACATGTTATGCGATCGCATAATGCGTTGCATAACCTCCTCCGCAAAAATGGAGGTGCAAGGATGCGACAGTTATGCGGTCCGCATACATGTTATGCGATCGCATAATGCGTTGCATAACCTCCTCCGCAAAAATGGAGGTGCAAGGATGCGACAGTTATGCGGTCCGCATTCCCAAAATGCGATTGCATCTTGGGCCGCATAGCTGTCCTCAAATTGGATAGAAGGATGTCCAGGTATGCGACCACTACGCGGTCCGCATACCTGATCTGCGATCTCATAGTGGACCGCAGATCTGCGCAATTCTGGAAAATTTTATCTTTTAAGTCCCGGGGTACTATTACTTCAAAAAGGTTCGTTTGAAGAATTTCTACAGTTATAATAACACAGGGACCTATTTGGGCATTATTTTAGACATGAAATTTTTCGGGTCTTTACAGTATTTCAAATTAATACAATAGTCATGACATAGGGAAGACTGATAAAAAGTCAGAAACCTTAACAAAAAAACATAGGGTAAAAATCACAGAATCACAGGATGCTCATGAGAAGAAAACACATATGTAGGTTAATCGAACATATACTAAAAGACGGACTCAGAATCATAGATTAAACTAAGAAGCTTAGGGATTTAAACATAAAAAAACTTAGATAAAAAGAGAGAAATTTAGATAAACGTTTAAATATGATAAAAACCATAGAATAATATAAAAAATCAGAAGGAAACCCGTATTTGAAAAGAGGTTTAAGAATCCTAGTTTCGAAGATGAAGTGTCATTTTTAGGGAAAATCAGAAAACATTTAAAGAAACAATAGAATAACTTATAACATGCCCAGATCTATTGCAGATCTAAGAAACTCAGGGGCTAACAGTTAGGGTTTCATAGAGACAACCCAAAGAGAAGGAGAAACGGCTTGAGAACCACTGGTTCTAGCTGGAGATTGAGCTTGTGTTATTGGGTTATTTGGATTGGGTGTTGGGCTGGTCTCAATTGGGTTGGGGTCAAGTTTTATTTGGGCTAGATTTTAAATAGGAAGGGGCTAATTATTAAATACCCAATTAAATAGATAAAGTAATTAATAAAAATAGCTAATAATTACATAAAAATGAAATTAAGGCTAAATAAATGAAATTAAGGTAATTAACTAGTATTAAAATATAAAATGACGGATTATTGAATTAAAATAGTATAAAATGTACAATTAGGCTATAAATGCAAAAATTATTATAATTATAGTTAAATAATGCCAAATTGGCTAATTTGTAAAATAATTAAATCCTAATAGGATTAAAAATTGATATACTGGGCTAGGAAATATTTTGAAATGATTTATAATCTAATTTATGGATAATTATTGGATATAAAGTACTGAATAAAACTAGAAAATAAGTTGATAATAATATGGAAAATTATGAAAAATACCAATTATTATAAAAAGTGATTCTGAGAGTATATATGCAAATTTTAAAATAATTTGAGAAAATATTGGGTATCAACACTATGAAGGGCGTCATGAGGTTCGGGAAGAAGGGTAAGCTGAGTCTGAGATTCATTGGTCCTTTTGAGATATTGCAGCGTGTTGGGGAGGTTGCTTATGAGCTTGCCTTGCCTCCCAGCCTAAGAGGAGTTCATCTGGTATTCCACGTCTCTATGCTCCGGAAGTATCACGGAGACCCGACCCATGTTTTGGATTTCAGTTCAGCCCAGTTGGACAAGGATTTATCATATGTTGAGGAGCCAGTAGCTATATTGGATAGTCAGGTCAGAAAGCTCAGGTCGAAGAATATTGCATCAGTTAAGGTTCAGCGGAGGGGTCAGCCGGTCGAGGAGGTGACTTGGGGGACCGAGCAGGATATGCGCCGCCAATACCCTTATCTTTTCACAGCTTCAGGTATGTCTTTATACTCGTTCGAGGATGAGCGATGTTCTTAAGATGGGGAGAATATAACAACCCGGTCGGTCGTTTTGAGAGTTAGCGCCTCGATCCCCTAATAACTGTTTCCCCCACGTTTGTATCTGCTTATGGGACTGGTCAGAGTGATTAGTTGTGAATTCCGGAGAGTTTTTGGACACTTAGCCCCTAAAGATGAGTTTAAGTTTTAAAAATTAGACCGTTGTTGGAACTGTGTGAAGACAGGTTCGGAATGGAATTCCGTCGACTCTGTTAGCTCTGTTGGATGATTTTGGGGTTAGGAGCATGTCCAGAATATATTTTCGAGGTCGGTAGTAGATTTAGGCTTGAATTAGCGAAAGTTAGAATTTCGGCGATTTCGGCCGATAAGTGAAATTTTAATATCAGGATCGTACTGGTATTCCGGAAGTGTTAGCGGGTCTGTAGTGTCATTTATGACATGTGTGTAAAATTTGTGGTCATTCGGATTAGTTTTGACATTTATCGGCATCAGTTGTAGATTTTTGAAATTTCCTAAGTTCTTAGGCTTGAATCCGTGTATAAATTATGACTTTGGTGTTACCTAATGTTAATTGAAGGCCCGACTAAGTTCAAATGAGGTATTAGGACTGGTTGGTAGTTTTGGTTTAGGTCATGGAGGCCTCAGGGATGTTTTCGATGCTCAACGGGAAGGTTTTGGACTAAAAACACCAGCTGAAGACTGTTGCTTCTGGTGTTTTCCACCTGCAGAAGGGGAGCTGCAGGTGCGGACATGCAGGTGCGCGTAATGATGCGTAGGTGCGGTTTTGGGCCTAGGCGGCTTTGCTCGCAGATGCAGTGAGGAATCCGCAGTTGTGGCCTAGAGACCGCAGGTGCGACCCCCAACCCATTAATGAGTTTCTGCACCTGTAATGTCTTTTTCGCATGTTCAGGACCGCAGGTGCGATCCTATGGGTCGCAGGTGCGGGATCGCTGGGCAGATAACATCTAATTCGAGGGTTTGAATTTCATATCTTCTAAAAACTATTTGGAGCTCGGGATTAGGCAATTTTGGGTGGGTTTTGAAGAGAAGACTCATATGTAACGATTCTTAATCCTATTTCACTTATATATCATTAATATATAACAATTTCTTCAATCTGATCAAGGAATTTGGGGGAAAATTTTGATTAATGGGAGAAAAGTTCCCCAAGTAGAAATCCTAGAATTTAATGGGATTTTGATGTCGGATTTCGATGATTCTTGTTCGAGTGTGTTCGTGGGTGAATGGGTGTTCTACATTTGTAACTTCCACTCATTTCCAAGATGTGGTCCCGGGGGACTTTTTGGGCAATTTTCCTAATTTCGCGTATTAGTTTCGAACTAATTAGCTAGATTGATTTCTTAAAGTGATATTTACATTATGCAATTGAGTTTAATAGATTTGGGCCATTCGGAGTTGGGTACTCGTGGCAAGAACATGGTTTCGAGTGGAGTAGAGCAGACGAGTAAGTGGCTTACCTAACTCTATGTTGGGGACTTTTCCCTTAGGATGTTTGATATAATTGTTGTGTGGGAGCAGTGTTCGTGAGGTGATGAGTGCGTATACGGGCCATTTCTGCAAAAATTCCACTTTTCTTTCAAAAAGTTTACAGTGCCTTGTACTTCGATTACATCATTTCTACGTGTTTAATTGCTTATCTTAGATTAGGAAAGCATGCCTATTGTTTCCATATTAAATTTCTTAACTGGCACTCTATGCGCCATGTTTAGTTAGTTTCCCCTACTTTCCTACATGTATTTTTGATGTACTGTTAGAATCGATGTTTATTTGCATTTATTTCGCATTGCATATTTAAATTGGGGACTACAGATGTATTCCGGGAGACTCCCCAGCACTGTGTATTTAAATTGGGGACTGCAAACGTATTCTGTGACATCCCCCCTGTAATGCATATTTAAATTGGGGACTACGGATGTATTCTGGGAGATTCCCCCTGTAGTGCATATTTATAAATGGAACTACGGGACGGTATCCCGGGAGATTCCATTGTGTGATACGTTGTGCTGAGCCGAGGGCTCCATTTTTACTGTCTTATTTCAGTTTATTCATTTTGACTGTTTATTTTAGAACTATTTCTTTTTCGTACTAATTAAACTACTTATTTATAAATCTAGTAGAGCCTTAACCTGACCTCGTCACTACTTGACTGGGGTTAGGCTTGGCACTTACTGGGTACCAAATGTGGTGTACTCGTGCCCTTCCCTGTACATGTTTTTGTGTGCAGATCCAGGTTTGAGATCATAGTCCCGTGGCTAGTGGCCATGCAACTTTTCTTTGAGGAGACCGTAAGGTAATTATGCGGCGTCCGCAAAATCCTCCGAGTCACCTTCCACTCCATATTTAGAGATATTTTATATGTATTTTTCTTTCCCGTTGTATAGAGCTATTATAGTATAGAAGCTTGTGACTATAATGTGACATTCCGGGTTTTGGGATTATTACATGTACATGCCGAACGACAACGTCTTACTTAGTAGATTTTCTTTACCTTGTCTTTACTTTAATTGTTTTTAATTAAGATCTTCCGCAGAGTTAGGATTACCTTGCCGTAGAGACTAGGTGCCGTCACGATACCTTTCGGAGGATAAATCGGGTCGTGACATCTACTCAAAAGGTTAGTACTTCCTACATATCAGACATTCATATTTTTTGCTACTAACAATATGATTTTTGTTCATTGTCCTAAGGAGCATAATTGGTCCACTTAGCAGTTCATGCCTTAAATTTGTTCCTAAAGAAAAATATTACGAGAAGGGACCATGATTTATTATTTTCATTTCTATTGATGGCTAAGTATGAGAGTATTCAAGAAATATATAGTCACCGGCAGTGACATATTTCCTGAAGTCTTGTTATGACTTAATTTTATGGTTCACTTGAACTCTAACAGAGTACGACCACCAGAAGTGGCAATACTTTGTATATCTCATTGCAACTAAATTTGTTAAACACCAGAAGTGGTATATACCCATCGTGACCACTAGAAGTGGAAATTTTGGCTTGTTATGGTTACAATTGAAGATAAGTTAGAGAAAAATTCTCCATATTATGTACATGCCTCGATTTGCTCCTGAAGTATTAAATATCTTAAAAGAGGTTCGAAGAATCACAGTGTGATGTGGTTAATGCACGTTCAGATAATTATGTTTCATTCCCTGAAGGATGAGAACTTTTGATAAATATTAATCCATTCTCTGAAGTGAATGTGAAAATATATGAACGCGCTCTTAATGTAAATATATTACGATTCACCTCCAAAAGAGGTAATATGATTGAGAGAATATATACTAAATATTAAGTTTACTCTTGAAGTAGTAAAACAATTGAATTTTTCTCCTGAAGCAGGAAAATATTATGAAAGTATGTTTCTGTGCTTAAACAAAATAATAAGCTATTCGAAGTTATTTTTGAAGCACATTTTCATTCACTGGAGTGAATGAAGAAATACCATAACTCACCTCCTAAAGAGGTAGAATATCATAGAATATAAATATTATTTTTGTGGCATAAATCATTGTCGCACGTAACTGTTGTACGCAAAACATTTTGGATAATTTTACTAAATATAATTTTAAGGCAAAAAAATTCTTGTACAATGTTTTCTACTGCAACCACATCATTATATTATGGTTAGTTATTGAGTTCCCCGAAGGAAATAACAGCTTATTTATCTTTCCGTGGAGGATGTAATGATTATGCGGTTGCCTCTTTGATATAAAATATTCAAATGTTAATAGCGTTTCTCCTTGAAGGATACATTTGTCAAAAAGTTGGTGGTAAATATACTGAAATTCTTAATTTCTTACATTTATAAATTGTCACGACCCCAAAATCAATATGTGCTGTGATGGAACCTATCGTGAAACTAGGCTAGCCAATCTACCTCAAAGGACAAATAACACTTTAAGTTTAATATATAAGTTATCATATTCCATTAAAGTCCCCCTTTTTAAACATGTTCAACAATAATAATAATAATTAAAATGATCAAGTCTAACCACGGCCATAAAAACATCTGGAGTCAACCGTCATGAGCATCTAAAGAGTAATACACTGTGATACTATCCCATTACTAATACAAGTTTGGAATTTTAATAAAAATCAATAGAAATAGGAAAGGAAGGGGGCAAGCTATGGACGCCGAACAACTACCTCAATCCCTGATCTAACTCCACACAGATGAGAATCAACTAGCGCTCTGATCCGGTACCTAGATCTGCACACATGGTACAGGGAATAACGTGAGTACGCCAACTCAATAAGTAGAAACCATAACTAAAGACTTGAGTGTAGTGACGAGCATTTAAACTTTATAATTTCATAAAATAGGTATCAGAAAAGGTAAATAGATCAAGTCAAGAATCCACATTTACCAAATATTTCACAAAACTCAATTTTTTCCGTTTAAACTTGTGTAAAACATTAGTTCAACATTTTCATTAGAGGCTCAGTGTAAAGAAGGGTGAAAACATTAGTTTCACAAATAATAGCCTCTCAGGCACAGTGTCACTTGTAAATAAAGCCTCTCAGTAGCTCGTAACTCCACTATCATAAGTCAATGCTCATACTCAGCACTCTCACTCAACAGGTACCATGTACATATGTAACCGCTGCGGCATGCAGCACGATCTACGTAATATCCGATGCGGCGTGCAGCCCGATCCAAATCATAGTCGACTGCGCTCACTGGGGGTGTACAAACTCCAGGAGGGGCTCCTACATCCCAAGTGCTATATCGTTGCGGCGTGCAGCCCGATCCAATATATATATCGTTGTGGCGTGCAACCCGATCCACGTACAGCATGCAGTCTGATCCATAACTATCCTCACAAACTCGGCTCTCGGCCTCACTCAGTCATCCTCACAAGCCACTCGGGAAGCTCATTACAAATCACGGGGACTTAGCCCAACTCATTTCAAACTACAGGGATTCAACCCAATATCTCTCAATATTCTAAAACCAGGGTCATATGCCGAAATAAACAGTGAACAGGCGTAAATTATGACTAAGTTCACATTTTCTATCAAAATAGTATGAGAATAGTGGAAAAATACCCCTGAGGGTCTAAACAAGTCGATACAAGGCCCCAAACATGGCATACAACCCATAATAAAGTATAAATCTCTAAAATACAGGATATTATATGATTCCAAATCAAACACGCGGCTGAATTGTCGCTACGGGGTGGACCAAGTCACAATCCTTATCGGTGCACGCCTACACGCTCGTCACCTAGCATACGAGTTACTTCATTTATCAAAACTAATACAAAATACCGGGCTTTCATACCCCCAGGTCTAGATTTACAATCATTACTTACCTCAAACCGGCCCAAATTCTAATCCGTGATGCTCTTGTCCCTCGAATCGGCCTTCGATCGCTCCAAATCTAACAAAAATTAGATTATATTATCAATATATGCTAGGGAGACGAAATCCATTCGAAAATTATCAAGATTAAGCACAAATCTCGAAATAGACCCAACCCGATCCCCGGGCCCACACCTCAAAATTCGATAAAAATTACAAAACTAGAATCCTTATCCTTCCACGAGTCTACCCATATAAAATACATCAAAATCCAACCACAAATGACCCCTCAATTCCTCAATTTAAAGTCTCCAATTCCCAAGCCCTAAATCCCCAATTTAAGCACTAATTTCCCATAAATTTCACCCCAAATCAGTCAAATAACACCATAGAAATGAGTTTTAGGTCCGAAATTCTTACCTCCACAAAGTTCTCTTGTTTTCCCACTTCAAAACCCTCTCTCAAGCTCAAACCCGTATGAAAATGTTGATGAAATAACCCAAAATTTGCGAAGGTTGGTATTTATACTTTCTGCCTAAAAAAACCGCACCTGCGATCCTTTTCTTCGCACCTGTTGACCCGCACCTGCGCTCCCAGGTGAGAACCTGAGGAATTCCACTTAAAGACAAATTCTCGCACATGCGGTTCACCCTCCGCACCTGCGGCTTTGCATGTGCGATCAAACTCCCGCATCTGCGGCCCTCCTCCAGCCTTGCCAAAACTCGCACCTGCGCCATAGGCTACACCAGCAACTCAGCACCAGCAGCAGTTTCTGCTGTATTTTCCAAGTTTAAACCTTCCGATGAGCCTCCGAAATCACCCTTAGCCCCTCGGGCCCCAACCAAAGGTACCCACAAGTCATAAATGATCACCCAAACTTAATTGAACCCTCGGAACACCCAAAATAACATCGAAACATCAAATCAACCCATGATTCAAGCCTAAGGATCTTCAAACTTCAAAAATTCGCCAACGATGCCGAAACTAACCAGACCTCATCGGAATGACATGAAAATTTGCGCACACCTCAAAAATGACACTATGGACCTGTTCCCACTTCTGGAATTCCAATTAGACCCTGATGTCGCGCCCCTCATTTTCCTCGCGGAGATTGGGTTCAGGACATTTTGGGTCAAGACAAATCTTTCCTTTTGAGAAGGGGTTTGCATTTTTTGAGAGTCGCCACCTAACGATTTTAAAGGTGCGTTAGGGAACCTATGGGGGTTCATTTACAACTACGTTGTTAACCAGAGAGAGGGTAAGGGCTTGAAATTATCCCAAGGGGAAGGTGTTAGGCACCCCTCAAGATCCACAAGTGTGGTTCCCGTCCAAATAGCTTTTGTGAATTTGTATGATTTAGCGAACAAACAAATAAAGGCTCAAATAAGAGGGGGTTTAAATCCTTAAGCATACACGGTGTTTGAAAACAATTAAAGAAAGGCTAAGTTTTGAAAAGAGTTCCAATCAAAACATTTAATATAAAGGATATCCTAGGTTTGTGATTATATGGATCACATCAATGCAATACCCGGTATGAAACTTCTCAAAGAGGGGATACACGTGGTATTAGCGCATCGGTCATCATGTCCATATTCTAGCCTTTCCCACCCCGTAGAGGTAACTAAAGCGCGTGTTGGTCGCGAACTCTATTGCGTGTTGTTACTCGCCCCTTCCTATTAGTCCTGGAGGAGGTTAGGACTACTATCCTAAAAGGGAGGTACTAGGCAGACCCTCAGGTTTGAAAGGTAAAATTCTAAGGCGACAAATAAAGAACACATAGAACTGCAGTAAATGTGAACACAAAAGGAGCATGTAAGAGGCTTAAATTTACCTCTGCAGTTAATGCACATGACAACACGACTCAAACACAAGTAAGGACAGTGTTTTAATTCAGAACCTAAGATATGGCGTCTAAGTGAGTTTAGAATATAAACAGATATGTAGACATGTCTTATTACTCAGAAAAGGGTCCTAATCAATTTGCCTACTGGTTTTAGCATGCTGGTAGTTAAACATGATCACAAAGATAGATCTGGTTTTTTATTTTCTTGTAATTGATTACCTAAGGCTTGCCTAAGTGTAAAATAACATGCAATAGTTGTACAGGTTTGTTAAGGATTCCAGATTATTAATCCTAATAGCATGTGATTCTAAATGTGCGCAAAGTACTGATTGACAGTTTATTTAGAACATAGGACTGTGTATTTAAGCTAGGTATGATCCCGTGAACATGATATCTAATATGTGTAGACAGATATGCAGAATGCAAAATTCCTAGACAGGATTTTCTAAGTGCATAAAATCACAGTATTTTTGAACATACTTTCAAAAGATGCAGCAAGTATGAGAATGACTGATTTTAGTAGCGAATTGTTACCCTAAGCAGGATTTCTAGGTGTACTACATGATTATTACATTATTGCACAGCTTCCGGAACAACATAAGTGACAGGTTTTAATAGTTGTTTATCTATAACATGATCTCTACGTATATAGCATGGTAAAGCATGATTGAAAATTTGTTAACACATTCGTTTTAAGGCAGGATTTAAATTACATTCTCAGAATCACATGATAGCAGTTTTTTTAATTGTTATTACTGATCCTATGAACAGAATTTTCTAAGTGAGGATAATATGCTGAAAGAGAAGCAGATGTGTCAACATAAGTGACCAAATATATGGCATGCTTGATCCCTTGACATGGTTACTAGTGCGCACACAGGGAAAATAAGCCTAGAGAAATATGATATCTACCCAGACTTATACTATAGAATGCATACCCCACCCAATTTCACTATCCAGCCCCCGAATAGTATTTACAAATTATTACAAGCCTTTGAATATGAATTACATAATTAAAATAGGAAAAGAAGAAGTTAACTATAGGGAGCCTTCCATAGTAGGCTCAAGTATGTAGGTCCTCAATGCCATGTACTGTTGTTTCATAACCTTTCATAATCCGGGTGTGTCAGAGTTCCCTAAGGATCTCAGAGGATCCCGGGCAGTGCTCAGACCCAGATTTCATAGCCAAAGATGGAGTAAGTGCAGTGTGGAAGAGACAACTCTTGTGTGTCAAATTTCAGAGGGAGCTCAAGGGTTCCTAATCAATGCTCACACAAAAAGGGCAGGACCTAGGCTTCTAAGAGTATATGTGAGAGTGCTTGACATAGTTTAAAAGAATAGGGGTGAAAACAGTTTTCTAAAAACAGATTGTAAAAGAAATAGATTTAGAAAGAACACGCCTTAGTGAAAATAGTTTGAAAGAAAAGGAAGTAGGGCAGTCAGCAACTCAGAATCAAGAAAACATACATAGTGCAGGGAGACAAACTTAAATAGGGAATAGGGGATTGGGGACAAATAGGTCACATATAAAGATAGGTTTGCATACAAGTTATAACCAGAGAGATACTAAGGCATTTCAGAACTTTAACAACCATAGAACAGTTTTCATAAGATTCTTAGGCCTGAGACTTAACATAATTAAATTGAGGGATACCAAAGAGGAAGTAAATGACAAACGGCGTTACACATAGGCCCAGGGGAAGACTTAACGAGTACAACATATGTTCAGAATCACATATAACTTAGTGACACAAAGACATGCTTATATGTGCTGGGGATCAGGGGTAAGGCAGGGTCCTAGTAAAGATGTAAGAAGGCAGTAAAACATGTTGAAACTAAAGGGAAAAAGTAATCACATTGGTAAACTAGTAAATAGGCATGTTAATTGCAAGGTAAACAGCAGAACCCTAAGTAGAAACATTTTATGAACAGGATGAATCAAAGTGCTAAAAGAAACATATTGTTTTTGAAAACTCGAATTGTAACTAGGACATACCAGTATAGGAGAGACAGTAATACCAAAGCAGAAGTAAGAGAGGCCTAATAATTAGCCTTGTCTTTGTAGCCGACTAATTCAAACCAGTAACAAGTAGCACCGAAAAGAGAGAGAGAGAGAGAGAGAGAGAGAGAGCAAGTTTAGTTGTGTGAGAGAGTTAAGAACAATGTGTGTTTCCTGTCTTGTTAATGAAAGAGCAAGGTTCATATATAGTGTAAGTCTAGGTAGCAAATAAGGTAAAAACCAAAGTCAATCAGTAATTATGGGACTGTGTATCAATTAGTATAAAATCAGCATAGATACTCCCTTAATTGATGGAGTTAACTTCAAACAGTAATAGACAGGTAGCCAAATAAGGCAAGATACCATAAGATGTGAATATAACACATAAGGAAATATTTCCACATAGTACAAGTATAGCACAAGTAATTAGGTTAGGTACTGAATATCTAATTAAGGAAAATGCTTAACAATCACATTGACACCATAATCAAGTATAGAGTAAGGTAGAAAAACATTTCATAAGTCAAAATATTAGTAAAGAATATCACAGGAAAATCAGTGAAGCATGTCAATCATAGGGAATCAGGGATTCCGCTTGAAGGCAATATTAACCAAAGGAAAGTATTGCAACTAAATGAAGCAAACATAGCATAAGCAAGAATAGGCAAAGTAGGGTGAGAGAATCACATAAATCAGGGAAATAAGTTAGAACATAGTACTGATTAACATAACATTATGAGAATAAGTGCAATAAACAAATAATAGATAAGAATCAGAACCATAAGGAGACTAGTAAGGCCAAATCATAAAAAAAAAATTAGGGATTCATATAGAACACATTACGAATTGACAGAGTAATCATTATATAAGCAAAGAAGTTAATAGTCTGAAACCCTAAACATGGAGTAAAACCACAAAAATCATGGAGTATTCACGGGAAACAATAAACATAATAGAACATATTATCAAAAACAACTCAGAACCCCAGGATTAGAACTAAGAAACTTAGGTTTTTCAACAAAATAACATAGATAAAAGAGAAAATGTTTAAACATAATGAAAATCATAGATAAATAAGAAAGTCAGAGAGAAAAGCCATTTTTGAAAAGGGGTTAGGAAACCCTAGTTTGAAAACGAAGAGTCACCTTAGGGAAAATCAGAAAATCATTGAGGAAAATAACAAAATAGCTCAGAATATCCCAGATCTATCATAGATCTAGGAAATAAAGAGCTAATAGTTAGGGTTTTAGCGAGATAACCCAAAAAGAGAGAAAATCGGCTCAGAAACCATATGTTTTGGCAGGAGATGGGGAGATCTTACTCGGACAGGCCAAGGGTGGCCTGAGAAGGCATGAACAACCATGGGGTGAGGTGAACTGCTTCAGGTTCTCCTGAGGACCTCAGGACAGTGATACCTAGTGTAGGAGGGAGCCATGAAGCTAAGAGGGGTGAGGACCCATGGCTTCCGGCAAGAGAGGTATCCGGAGAAGACGAAGGGGCCTCATCAGAGACGGAGAGACTGGAAATCTCTAGAGGAGGCTGGAGAGAGAGAGAGAGAGTAGAGAGATGAGAGCCTGAGTGAAATGAGGGACAGGGGGTAGGTCATTAGGATTAATTATGGTAACAATCGATCTGGGCCTTTGATCAAAATTGATCAACGACCAGGATTTAGGAAGAGTTGGGTCGGGTGGATTGGGTATTGAGCCTGGGGGGTGTTTGGGCTAATTTAATTGGGTAGTGGGTTTAATTTAGGCTATAATTAAAATTAAAGGATGGTTATTAGTTAAATACCCCTTAAAAAAATAGATAAATAATTAATAAAAACATAGCTATTGATTATAAAATGTGAAATTAATGCTAAATAAATTAAATTAAGGTAATTAGTTAATATTAAAATTACGGAATGACAAATGTATTGATTTAAATGGCATAAATTGCATAATTAGGCTCTAACTGTAAAATTGCTGTAATTATAACTAAAATAATGCTAAATTGGCTAATTTATGAAACAATTAAATCCTAATAGGATTAAAATGATATATTGAGCTGGAAAATATTTTGGAAATTATTTATAACACAATCTATGTATAATTATTGAATAAAAATACTGAATAAATTGGAAGAGAAAATTAATAAAATATGTAAAATTATGTGAAAAATACCAGTTATCATGAAAAGTGATTTTGAAGGCATATATGCAAGATAAAAATAGTTTGAAAAAAAATTTGGGTATCAATAGTTGCCCCTCTTTACCCGGGAAGGATGAAAGAGTTGTCGGGTAAAGATATGATGGCCAATTTTGATCGAATGAAATGGTTCGAAAAGCTTTAGGCCGCACCCTGGTTTCTGAGTTGCCTACATATCCTTGGTTTCACAGGAATCAGGCTGTATGTAGTTCAAGAGTCACGGGCGAAGTATACCGATGAAGTTTTGCAAGTACGGACGCAACGTATAGGGTTAGGTGAACTAGCGGTTTGTGGGGGTGGTTAGGAGAACTGGAGCGGGTTCGCTCCTGCCCTGATGGCCGTTGATTGACGGACTCCCTGCAAATAAACAATACAAGCATATATTGTGCGTAATTTAAACATGATGCAAGTTCCCGTCAGACCATGAATGATGTCTCCGAACGGTTAAGGATGACGTCCTCAGACCATGACGTCCTAGGCCATGAATTTCTTAATGCAGGATTCGCAGGCCATGAAAATGATGTTCTCGGGCCATGAGGATGGTGCCTCCGAACCATGACGCCTTTGAATAATGATATGCAAGATGATAAAAGAGATCGTTAGGCCATGACATGGTCTTCTCAGGCTATGAAGATGGTGCCTCTGAACGATGACCCCTTTGGATAGGTTGACGATATTTCAGCCCATGAAGATGCAATAGTATGATGCTAACAAGACAGAGCTTAGTCTTGCGAATTAAAGGGGCAGAACTTAGCCTAAAATGAAAGCGAAAATGAATAAGGCTGGATACAACAGTGGTCTCAGAAAGTAAATTGGAGGCAGAGCTTAGCCTCAGAAGGCAGAAAAGTAGCCTTATGCAAGATGCGAATGCAGATGGAGACATCGTTTAGTCTCGGATGGAGAAAGGTAGCCTTATGCAAGAATGCAGATAGAGGTAGAGCTTAACCTCGGAAGGCAGATGGAGACAATGTTTAGTCTCGGAAGGTAGAAGGGTAGCCTTACGCAAGAATGCACATGGAGGTAGAGCTTAACCTCGGAAGGCAGAATGGTAGCCTTATGTAGGAATGCAGATGGAGATAGAGCTTAACCTCGGAAGGTAGAATGGTAGCCTTATGCAGGAATGCAGATGGAGAGAGTGTTTAGTCTCGGAAGGTAGGAAGGTAGAAAGGTAGCCTTATGCATAGCAGGTGTAGATGGAGACATCGTTTAGTCTCGAAAGGCAAAATAGTAGCCTTATGCAGGATGCGAATGAAGATGGAGACATCGTTTAGTCTCGGAAGGCAGAAAGGTAGCCTTATGCAAGAAGTAAAATGGCAGTAGGAATTCTTAGCTGATAGCAGATTGCAGTATTGTGATTATTGCGAGTGTTGTGACTACGGAGCATTATATGTATTGATAATAGATACCGTCAAGTGTGATGGTTTCGAGAATTGTGATCTCGAACATGTTCGGCCTTCGTGTGGACATCGAACTTTGTCATTTGCAATTGTGATGAGATTTGAGACTTCTCTGCGTGTTTGTTCTTTGTGCCTGCATCCAAAGAACAAAATCGTGAGTTTTTTAAAGGGGGAAGGTTAGTTCGTATCCTCGTTGGCTTTGCTTGACTCGTTCGGCTTGATCTGATGATATTGTCTTTATCATTGGGGGTAGCGTTTGCTAAGCAAGATGTTTCAAGAATAAGCATGCATGATTTTGTAAAAGTATAACATACCATATAATCTAAAATCATTTTAGATGAACCGACAACCATGACACGATTCAAGACATTGCAACCCCTTCTGCTACGGAATTTTGAGGGTCCTCAAAATTCTGCCCCAGTTTGATGAGTGAATGCTTCTGACTGTTGCTCGTGCGGCGATTGACTGAACTTGATTCAAAATTTTGAGGGTCCTCCTCAACATTCTGCCCCAGTTTTCAATTGCAGGGGAAAATGAAATTTTATTGAATTGTGACTGAACCCATAGGGCTGCCTACGTATCCCCTCTTAAACGGGAATCAGGTTAGGCGTAGTTTAATTTACAACATTGATAGAAGCATAAAGGATTACACATAATAAGGCTTGGCTGCATCTGAATTGATTGGTTTTGGCCAGACTTCTCTGTCCATCTCGGCAAGTGCAAGTGCTCCTCCTGTTAGCACTCGGTGAACCATGTATGGGCCTTTCCAATTGGGAGAGAACTTCCCTTTGGCTTCGTCCTGATGTGGGAAGATTTTCTTTAACACCAGTTGCCCTGGTGTGAACTGTCTCGACTTGACTTTCTTGTTGAAGGCTCTGGTCATCCTGTTCTGATAGAGTTTACCATGACAGACTGCATTCATTCTCTTTCCGTCTATGAGGGCTAGTTTCTCATAACAATTCTTTACCCATTATGCGTCGCTGAGATCATCTTTTTGCATAATCATTAGAGATGGAATTTCAACTTCGGCAGGAATAACCGCTTATGTACCATAAACTAGCACATAGGGAGTTTCCCCTGTTGATGTGCGGACTGTGGTGCAGTATCCCGATAGGGCAAATGATAACTTCTCATGCCACTGCTTGTGCTTTTCTATCATCTTCCTTAGTATCTTCTTGATGTTTTTGTTAGCGACTTCTACAACCCCATTCATTTGAGGTCTGTATGTTGTGGAATTCTTGTGTTTGATCTTGAATGTTTCACACATGGCTTTCATCAAGTCACTATTGAGATTGGAACCATTGTCGGTGATGATTGACTCTGGAACTCCGAATCGACAAACAATGCAATCGCGGACAAAATCGGCCACAACTTTCTTAATAACTGCTTTGTAAGAGGCTGCCTCGACCCATTTAGTGAAGTAATCAACGGCTACCAGAATGAACCTGTGTCCATTGGAGGCGGCAGGCTCAATTGTTCCAATAACGTCCATGCCCCAGGCGGCAAACGGCCATGGTGAGCTTGTTGCATTGAGTTCATTTGGAGGTACCTTTATCATATCTCCATGTATCTGATAGCGATGGCATTTTCGGACATATTGGATGCAGTCCGTTTCCATAGTCATCCAAAAGTAACAAGATCGGAGTATCTTCTTTTCCAGAACAAAACCCTTCATATGTGGACCGCAGGTCCCGACATGAATTTCTTCCAGTAGTTTTGATGCTTCTTTCGCATCAACACACCTTAATAGCCCCAAATCAGGAGCCCTCATATACAGGATTCCTCTGCTGTGAAAGAAATTAGTTGATAATTTCCGAAGTGTGCGTTTCTAAGTGGGATTCGCAAGCTTTGGGTAATCACCTTTTGCCAAATATTCCTTGATGTCATGAAACCAAGGATTTTTGTCTGCTTCTTCTTCGATGTGGGCACAGTAAGCTAGCTGATTATGGATGTTTACGGGAATAGGGTCAATGAAATTCTTGTCTGGATGTTGAATCATTGAGGACAAGGTAGCGAGTGCATCGACGAACTCATTCCGGATTCTAGGGATGTGCCGGAATTCTATCTTTGTGAACCTCTTTCTCAATTCCTGCACGTGATGCAGATACGACAGTATCTTGGAATTCTTGGTAGCCCACTCTCCTTGTACCTGATGTATCAGTAATTCTGAATCACCGATCACTAACAACTCGTGGACGTTCATGTCAAGGGCCATGTTGAACCCTAAGATGCAGGCCTCATATTCGGCCATATTGTTGGTGCAGGGGAACCTGAGTTTTGTAGATACCAGATAATGCTGACCGGTTTTTGATATTAGGACTGCTCCAATGCCAATTCCTTTGAAGTTTGTTGCTCTATCGAAGAACATTCTCCAACCATCATAGGATTCTACAATGTCTTCTCCTATGAACGATACCTCTTCATAAGGAAAATACATTTTTAAGGGTTCCTATTCTCCATCCACGGGGTTCTCAGCAAGGTGGTCTGCAAGTGCCTGTCCCTTGACAGCTTTCTGAGTCACATAGATAATGTCGAACTCACTTAGTAGGATTTGCCACTTGGCTAGCTTGCTAGTGGGCATGGGCTTCTGAAAGATGTACTTTAATGGATCCATCCTTGATATGAGATATGTGGTGTAGGCACAACAATAGTGCCTTAACATTTGAGCGACCCAAGTCAGAGCACAACAGGTGCGTTCCAGAAGAGAATACCGGGCCTCATACGGAGTGAACTTCCTGCTGAGATAGTAAATAGCTTGTTCCTTCCTTCCTGTTTCGTCGTGCTGCCCCAGAACACAGCCGAAAGCTCCATCTAACTTGGCAAGGTAGATTAACAGAGGTCTACCTAGCTCAGGTGGTACCAAGACAAGCGGTGTTGACAAATATTCCTTGATTCTATCGAAAGTCTTTTGGCACTCATCGGTCCATTTGGTTGCAGTGTCCTTCTTCAGCACCTTGAAGATCGGCTCACAGATAACTGTAGACTATGCAATAAACCGGCTGATATAATTAAGCTTTCCCAAGAAACTCATCACATCTTTCTTGTTCCTTGGCGGCGGCAGTTCTTGAATGGCCTTGACTTTTAATGGATCCAATTCTATTCCCCGGTGGCTCTCAATAAATCCCAGCAACTTCACAGCAGGAACCCCGAAAGCACACTTTGCGGGGTTCAACTTCAGGTTATATTTTCGCAACCTATTGAAGAACTTCCTTAGATCTTCTATGTGGTCTGTGGCTTTCCTGGACTTAATAATAACATCATCCACGTATACCTCGATCTCCTTGTGAATCATGTCATGGAATATGGTGGTCATAGCCCTCATGTAGGTAGCCCCTGCATTCTTCAGGCCGAATGCCATCATCTTGTACCAGTATACTCCCCACGGCGTAATGAAAGTCGTTTTCTCAGCATCTTCCTCATCCATTCAAATCAGATGATAACCAGCAAAGCAATACACAAATGATTGTAGTTCATGCTTAGCGCAATTGTCAATCGGGATGTGTATATTTGACAAAGGGAAGTCGTCTTTCGGACTGGTCCGATTGAGATCCCGGTAGTCAACACAGACTCTGACCTTCTCGTCCTTCTTCGACACAGGTACAATGTTGGCTAACCACGTTGGGTACTCAACCAATCTGAGAACTTTGGCGTTGATCTGCTTGGTAACTTCTTCCTTGATTTTCAAACTCATGTCGGGTTTGAAATTTCTGAGCTTTTGCTTTACCGGTGGACATATTGGATTTGTCGGCAATTTGTGAGCCACAATAGACGTACTTAGACCAATCATGTCATCATACGACCAGGCGAAGATGTCTTCATACTCCTTCAGAAACTCTGTGTAGTCTTTCTTTTCTGACGGTGACAAATGAATGGTGATCCGTGTTTCCTTGACGTTTTTCGAATCTCTAAGGTTGATAATTTCGGTCTCGTACAAGTTGGACTTAGGTCTGTTCTTAAAGTTTTCAACTTCTTTTACGATCTCGTCGGGTATATCATCTTCATCTGAATCGGTGTCTGTTTGTCGCGTTGTCTCGTGGCATGTCACGGTCATTGGTTCATCAAGACAAGTAATAGTAATGTTGTATAGATAAAGTAATGAGAGAAAGTAGTAGCAATAAATAAGAGAAATTATAAAATGCTTTGATAAATTGAATAACTGTTTTGAACATTGAGGATCTTATTGCAGGAAGTGAAAAATGCGGAAAGAAAAAATCATTTTAGTAAATAAAACAGTAAGTAATGCTTGTTTTAGCCTTGCTACCCCAAGGTTCGTCGGGCTTTGGTTGTCCTGATGGTACAATTTTTGAGGATTGTCCCTCTGCTCACAGCCTGTATGGAAGGTCTTTCCTCACCCTCTTCCTCGAGAATAACACAACAATCCATATCATTGTCCTCCAAAAACAAGTTCCTTATTGCTGCAAGTGCTTCTTCTTCGTCTGACCCATAAATAACGTCGTCCTGCTGGAACGTCTGCTCCAAATGCGGTATCGGCTGCTCTAGTGGATAGTAAGGACCGCGCCAAGGTGGCGACCAGTCATTGTACTCTTTCCAAGTATAGTCGTATCCCATACCGAAGGTGGTGCCATGGCTTTTGATCTTGATAGGTTTGGAGATTCCTTGAAGGTTATTGCCGAGCCCTTTGCCAGGCTCGTACCCATTCTAGTTTAGTATACTCTCGATCTTGCTACCCACCATTTTTCCTTGTCGATGGCATTGGCCCATTCAATGTGGTGGTAAGTTTCTCTGCCCAACTTTCTTCTTCTTTCGATCGCAATAGTCTGGCGGTTGTAAATATGGTTACAACCATTGTCGTGAATAATCACCTCTTGGTGGTTCCACTCAAACATCACTGCCTGATGTAACGTTGATGCTACGGCCCCATCAACATGGATCCATGGTCGTCCCAATAACAGATTGTAGGACTCTGGCACATCTATCACTTGGAAGTCAACCTCGAACCAAGTTGGTCCCATTTGCAGGCATATGCTTATCTCACCAATGGTGGACCTTTGAGATCCATCGAAAGCTTTTACATTGATTACTCCATCCTTTATCTCATGCAGATCTTTACCCAATTTCTTGAGCGTTATCAACGGGCAAATGTTGAGACTGGATCCTCCATCGATCAAGATTCTTGTGATGAAATAATCTTCGCATTGTACGGTGATGTGCATTGCTTTGTTGTGCCCCAATCCTTCAGGTGGTAACTCGTCCTCATGGAAGGTGATTTTGTGACTTTCCAACACCTGGCCCACCATATTGGCCATTTCCCCACTAGTGATGTTGTTTGGTACATACGCTTCACTCACACCTTCAACAGAGCACTTCGGTGTGTCTCGGAATTCTGCAGCAAAGAGAGGATGGATATTTGTGTTGGCGTCTTGTTCAGCTGGTCGATGACTGAATACTGCTTAGCCTATTCTTTCCTCCAAAGGTCATCTGGACCTATTTCGATAAGGGAAGGCCGGTTGGCAGCCTGCTTGCTTGATTCGGCCAGATGCTCAGGGATATAAACCCTACCAGTTCTCGCCATGCCCTGTGCTGCGACAACTTCCTCAGTTTTGACCTTGCCTTTCCTTCTTGCTTCGGCCATATAGTCCCAAGGGATAGAATTTGTATAGAAGGGTGGCGTGGTTGACATCGCCACTGGAATTGGTGCGGCCGTCCTTAATTAAAATTGAACATGTGCCTTGGGTGTCAAGACTCCAACCTCAAATGGTGCGGGTGCATTTTCCGGAGACACGAACTCAACTTCAATTGGTACTGGTGTCTTTGCAGGTGTCACTGCTTCAAAATCAAGAGGTATGGACATATTTACCTCAGCATCCCCAGATGGTTGAATCTGGACTATGATCGGGTTGAGAGTGACTGCTAGTTTCTTTGGATCATCGCCTTATGCGATAAACCCGATTGATACCTCGGGGTCCCAATCATCTTCTATTTCAATCATATGGATACTTCCACCCTTATGGTTTGGTAGAGGATTGCTGCGGACGTTCGGAGTGGGCTCCTTTGCCACAATGATTTTGTTATCAATCAGGGACTGTATCTTGTCTTTCAAAGAGCGGCATTCATCGATGGTGTGCCCTTTCATGCCAGAATGGTATGCACAAGATTTGTTTGGGTTAACCCACTGAGAAAGGTTTTTAGGGGTGGCAACAGGAATAAGGGTGACGTAACCGACATCTTTGAGTTTCTCATACAGTTGGTCAATGGGTTCAGCTAGGGCGGTGTACTGTTTTGGAGGTCTACGATCAAAATTAGGTCGAGGTCTAGGGAAGTTTTGACAGGTAGGGGGTGATTGGTAATGAGATGGCTGAAAATTGTAAATATGGTAAATGGGAGCGGGTTGTGAGTATCGGGGTGAAGTAGGTTGATATATGGGTGGTGGAGATTGGTAAGTGGGTGGTGAAGATTGGTAAGAAGGTGAGGGTGCTTGGTAATTCGGGGTTGGATGGTATGTGAGTGGAGGTGTTGGATAAATTTGGTATTTGAGTGGGGATTTGGCTCTTTGTGCAACCATTACAGCTCCCACGTCCCTTTTCTTAGACACTCCACCGGACTGTAAAGCCTTGTTTGTAGCTTGCAAGGCTTCTAAATTTGTGACCATACCGCTCTTAATACCTTCTTCAATCCGCTCCCCTAATTTGATAATGTCGGAGAACTTGTGATTCTCAATCATCATCAATCGTTCATAGTACTGCGAGTCCTGGGCCCGGACAAAGAACTTGTTCATCTGCTCCTCTTCTAAAGCAGGTCTGACTTTAGCAGCTTCAGACCTCCAGCGAGTAGCATACTCGTGAAATGTCTCTGTTGGTTTCTTCTTAAAATTCTGAATATAGAACACGTCTGGTGCATTCTCTGTGTTGAATCTAAATCTCTCCATAAATCCAGACGCCATACCTACCTAGTTTGACCACTTCTTGGGCTCTTGACTGATGTAACAAGTCAATGCATCTCCCTTCAAACTCCTCATGAACAACTTCACGCGGATCCTTTCATCATTTCCTACGCCAACCAGCTTATCACAATAGGTCCTTAGATGGACCCACAGATCACCAGTACCGTCAAACATCTCAAACTTCGGAGGTTTGTACCCCTCGGGCAGTTCGACATCAGGGTGTATACAGAGGTCTTCATAATTTAACCCTTCGATTCCCTTGGTTCCTTCAACACCCTGAACTCGGCTGGTCAGCTTCCTAAGTTCCTTGGCCAAGTTCTTGATAAGCAGGTAATTTTCATCAGACTCGGACGTGTGTGGGACAGGCTGAGTGGAGTGTGGCATGGTCTCCACATAGATGGGATTGTGGAAATGGTCCTTTGTCGGGATATGAGGTTCTGGGATAAGTAATGGAGTGTTGTTTGAAGTGCGGAAAGTATTGCACTGTGCCGGGAGAGTTTGGTTCTTTGGTGGAGTAGCGTGATGGTGAAGTGCGGGATGATTCTGCTGTCTTGGGATATTTTCTGGAGGTGTAGGGTTTTTTGGGAAGTTGATGTCTGGGATGTTAAGGGAAAATGACAGGTTGGCCAGATTTCGAACTTGATCGAGTTCTTCTTGAAATTTCAGCAGTTTCTGTTCCAGTGGTGACATGTTTTCATTTATGACCTGAATACCTCAGCCGTCAATGGCCTCTAGCCGTTCAACAATATTCTCCTTCATGGTGCCGCTGGATTCTTCCATCTTACTCTTGCCTTTGTTCTTGCCTTTAGAAGGACTAGGAGGATGAGTAGGTGGAGGACCCTTGGATCTTGTGAGATAAGCTGATGATGCCAGAGTGCACGAACTAACCTTTGGGGAGGGGAACAATAAAGAAAAAGAAAAAAAAACAAAAGGTAACCAAGTCAGTGAGGATTGTGAAAAAATATTGCAGTATTTAAACATATAGTGCGGGAATGTAAAGCGTGTCCTAATTTGGGAACCTTTTTGTGCTCGAGGTAGGCCTAGCGACAAGTTGATTTGGAGAACTTAGGATGATAAATGCCTCATTTTATTGATAAGAAAATAGACAAATCCCAAAATGACACTAAATAAACGAAAAATAAAAGTCACTAATGGCCATTGGCCTTATTACATTGACAGAGAAAAAATAAAGACATTCCTATCTATTTGGTCCCAAAAGGACCTTCCCCAGACTCAACATTCCTGCTTCCCTCGAACAGCTTTCCCAGCTCGCGAAATCCCAGCAACAGGTATGTTCCTGCGAGATATCCTCCTTCGGTTACCTCAGCCCTTTGGCAGTCTTCGACCCTTTTGATGAATTTCTCCTCTAGCTTGACTATACCTCGTTCTAAGTATCCCAACCTCTTGTTGGTGCTGATAGCCATGTCTTTCCACTCCTCAATCAGCTTCTTGTTAGATTCATGTATTTCGTGGTGCTCATCCTCGCACTCACGGTTCCTTTTGCGCAGCTGGTTGAACTTGACTTGCGCTTCAGCCCTTTCATCTATAACCCTGTGACTTTGGATGTACCCTGGCTTGCTTTGATTACCTCGATTATCTTCTAACCAACCGGGATATAAAGAGGTACAACCGGCATGATACCTGTCTGGCTCGATGGTGTCCTTCTCAAGTATAATCTTGCAGTGGCACAGATGCTGAGCTTGGCACTTTTGAGGACTGTCATAATTTTGGAAGTCTGCTCAAAGATGGCTCATTTTGTCGACCTTGGGTATGACTTACTTCCTACCCGCTTGCCTCATAACTCGAAGAGGGACGTAAGGGTATGTCCACCTTAAACCAATCAATATCAGAAATGGTGCATCTCGGGATTGGATGATGAACTCATCTGTCAAAAACCACTCAAACATCCATTGAACCTGTTCTTCAGTCAGATAATCAAAGAGCTCGACCCATCCTTCGGCATTCTCAGGATGAGGGAACATGTCGGGGATGTAATTCATTCTCTTCGGGTGATGGAAAGCGATGTGGTCATCCTAGATCCTTTGATGAATGTCTTGTCGGTATTCATCTCTTTGGAGGTGTTCCATGAGCCAAAGTTGAAGTAATAGATTGCTTCGAAATGTCTTGGTCCTTGTTGACCCTTCTCCAAGGCCCGATATATGTCTGCAATGATCATAGGCACAATGCTGAAGTCTTGCCCATCAATCCCTTCCCTAAGTGTCTTAGTTACCATAGCCATTCTGGTACGAATTCTCTCCTTCATTGGAAACACGATCAAACCCAAAAAGTAGAACATGAAGATTAACACTCTACGATGGATGTGTCCCAGGGAGGTGATAGCAAACTCATCATGGTAGGTACGGTATGATTTGCTGTGGTCGTACCTCTCGTACAAATAATCAAAAGGTATGTATGATTCCTTCAAGCATACCAGTTCTGCATTCTTCTTCAGACCCATCATTTTAAGGAAACCTTTGCCTGTGCGGTTCTCAGGGATCAGCAACCTCGGGGTTTCCCACACTAGGCCAACCAGTCCTCCTATTTCCTCCAGTAAAGGCGTCATTTCAATGTATCCAAAGCGGAACACAGACCTTTCGCGATCCCAGAATAAGGTAGAAGCCTATATTATCATTCTGTTAGGCTGGATTTATAGGAGAGATGGTAGGTTGCCCAAGTATTTTCTGACGAGAGTTTTGTCACTAGAGTGTAGGTCTTCCCACCAACTCAGTAGTCTTGGGTGGATGTTGGAGACAATGCCGAATCTGGGGACTTCGTGCCTCATATCTCTGCAAGGAAAAGAAGGTTAGGCCCGCACCCCCACTAGACTCGACTATTTAATATCAACAATTAGCATGAAACATTTAGTTCTCAAAAGTAATGCACAGAACGTGATGATGTCCGTTTGGGTTTAGGAAAACCCGGTGGATTTTCGGATAAGGCTATCTTAAAAGCTATCGTGCGGACAATACTTTAGCTTGGCTTGGTTTGACCGTGATGCATGCAACAATATAACAGAGTAAGGTTTCTATGGGGTTTTAGACTGATACCCTTGAGCGGACAACTCAAGGAGGAAGGCACGGAACCGTCGACTGCACCGCTGATCGACTACTTTTACCGCAAATAAGCCTTTCCGAATTTAGGGGATAATAATATAGGAAGAGCGCAACCACTCATCAAGCGTTGCTATAGGATTTTTTGTTTTGGCACGAGTGGAGTGTGAATGTCGAGCATGGTTATGAAATAATAAGCATCAAAAGCAGGTTGTTATGTATTTGCACGTTTAAGAAAGCGGTAAATATAACAATTATAATTTAAAGCGGTTACAAAGGAAAACAAAGAAACATGTTAGTTTTTCTTTTTGGAAATGAATAAATACTTGAAAGAGATAAACAATTAATTGCACATAAAAGGGAAAAGGAAAGGGTACAAATATCAACCTCAAACCAATTCACAAAGCGGTTTGTAACGGTAAAAGCCTAAATGTCCCCAGCAGAGTTGCCATGCAGTCACGCCCCCCTTTTTCCTCGCGGAGATCGGGTTCAGGACATTTTGGGTCAAGACAACTCTTTCCTTTTGGGAAGGGGTTTGAACTTATTGAGAGTCGCCACCTAACGATTTTAAAGGTGCGTTAGGGAACCTATCGGGGTTCATTTACAACTACGTCGTTAACCAGAGATAGGGTAAGGGCTTGAAATTATCCCAAGGGGAAGGTGTTAGGCACCCCTCAGGATCCACAAGTGTGGTTCCCGGCCAAATAGCTTTTGTGAATTTGTACGATTTAGTAAACAAAAAAATAAAGGCTCAAATAAGAGAGGGTTTAAGTCCTTAAGCATACAAGGTGTTTGAAAACAGTTATAGAAAGGCTAAGTTTCTAAAAGAGTTCCAATCTAAACATTTAAAGTAAAGGATATCCTGGGTTTGTGATAATATGGATCACATCAATGCAATACCCGGTATGACACTCCTCAAAGAAGAGATACACGTGGTATTAGCGCATAGGTCATCATGTCCATATTCTACCCTTTCCCACCCCATAAAGGTAACTAAAGCGCGTGTTGGTCGCGAACTCTATTGCGTGCCATTACCCACCCCTTCCTATTAGTCCCGGAGGAGGTTAGGACTACTATCCTAAAAGGGAGGTACTAGGCAGACCCTCAGGTTTGAAAGGTAAAATTCTAAGGCGACAAATAAAGAACACATAGGACTGCAGTAAATGGGAACACATAGGAGCATGTAAGAGGCTCAAATTTTCCTCCGCAGTTAATGCACATGACAACACGACTCAAACATAAGTAAGGACATTGTTTTAATTCAGAACATAAGATATGGCGTCTAAGTGAGTTTAGAATATAAACAGATATGTAGACCTGGCTTATTACTCAGAAAAGGGTCCTAATCAATTTGCCTACTGGTTTTAGCATGCTGGTAGTTAAACATGATCACAAAGATAGATCTGGTTTTTTATTTTTTGTAATTGATTACCTAAGGCTTGCCTAGGTGTAAAATAACATGCAACAGTTGTACAAGTTTGTTAAGGATTCCAGATTATTAATCCTAATAGCATGTGATTCTAATGTGCGCAAAGTACTGATTGACAGTTTATTTAGAACATAGGACTGCGCGTTTAAGCTAGGTATGATCCTATGAACATGATATATAATATGCGTAGACAGATATGCAGAATGCAGAATTCCTAGAAAGGATTTTCTAAGTGCATAAAATCATAGTAATTTTGAACATACTTTTAGAAGATGCAACAAGTATGAGAATGACTGATTTTAGTAGCAGATTGTTACCCTAAGCAGGATTTTTCTAGGTGTACTACAGGAGTATTACATTATTGCACAGCTTCAGGAACAACATAAGTGACAAGTTTTAATAGTTGTTTATCTATAACATGATCTCTACATATATAGCATGGTAAAGCATGATTGCAAATTTGTTAACACATTCGTTTTAAGGCAGGATTTAAATTACATTCTCAGAATCACATGATAGCAGTTTGTTTATTTATTGTTATTACTGATCCTATGAATAGGATTTTCTAAGTGAGGATGATATAATGAAAGAGAAGCAGATGTATCAACATAAGTGACAAAATTTATGGCATGCTTTGTCCCTAGACATGGTTACTAGTGCGCATACGGGGAAAATAAACCTGGAGAAACATGAAATATACCCAGACTTATACTATAGCATGCATACCCCACCCAATTTTGCTATCTAGCCCCACAATAGTATTTACAAATTATTACAAGCCTTTGAATATGAATTACATAATTAAAATAGGAAAAGAAGAAGTTACTATAGGGAGCCTTCCATAGTAGGCCCAAGTATCCAGGTCCTCAATGCCATGTACTGTTGTTTCATAACCTTTCATAATCTGGGTGTGTCAGAGTTCCCTAAGAATCTCAGAGGATCCTGGGCAGTGCTCACACCCAGATTTTATAGCCAAAGATGGAGTAAGTGCAGTGTGAAAGAGCCAGCTCTTGTGTGTTAAAGTTCAGAGGGAGCTCAAGGGTCTCTAAGCAATGCTCACACAAAAGGGGCAGGACCTAGGCTTCTAAGAGTATATGTGAGAGTGCTTGACATAGTTTAAAAGAATAGGGTGGAAAACAGTTTTTTGAAAACAGATTGTAAAAGAAACAGATTTAGAAAGAACTTGCCTTAGTGAAAATAATTTGAAAGAAAGGGAGTAGGGAGTCAGCAACTCAGAATCAAGACAACATACATAGTGCAGGGAGACAGACACAAACATGGAATAGGGGATTGGGGACAAGTAGGTCACATATAAAGATAGGTTTGCCTACAAGTTAGCCCCAGAGAGATACTAAGGCACTTCAGAACTTTAACAACCACTAAAAAGTTTTCATAAGATGCTCAGGCCTGAGACTTAACAGAATTAAATTGAGGAATACCAAAGAGGAAGTACATGACAAACGGAGTTACACATAGGTTGAGGGGAAGACTTCATGAGTAAAACATATGTTCAGAATCACATATAACTAAGTGACACAAAGACATGCTTATATGTGTTGGGGATCAGGGGTAAGGCGGGGATTTAGTAAACATGTAAGAAGGCAGTAAAACATGTTGAAACTAAAGGGAAAAAGTAATCACATTGGTAAACTAGTAAATAGGCATGTTAATTGCAAGGTAAACAGCAGAACCCTAAGTAGAAACATATTATGAACAAGATGAATCGAAGTTCTAAAAGAAACATGTTGTTTTTGAAAACTTGAATTGTAACTAGGACATACCAGTATAGGAGATACAGTAATATCAAAGCAGAAGTTAGAGAGGCCCAATAATTAGCCTTGGCTTTGTAGCCGGCTAATTCAAACCAGTAACAAGTAGCATAGAAAAGAGAGAGAGAGAGAGAGAGAGAGAGAGAGAGAGAGAGAGAGAGAGAG